>VMKM01001715.1:0-117370 GCA_008360985.2 Macquaria ambigua | reverse complement strand
AATATCAGTCCCATCTGAACTAAACTGGCAACAGTGTGGGCTGCATCTAAATTGGTCTCCAGGTCTTTGGGAAGCGGCAGCGCACAGAACAGAGTGACCTGTCAGACTGGGAAGGAGAAATAAATAACTGGATAGCACTGAACTCCTATTGCCCTGGTTACAAGGAAGAGAGGAGTTAAGTCTGGATCCAGACTGAATGTCTGGATCATTCATTTAGATAGGAGGATGGGAACATGATCTTGAACTTACTGTACAGACAAACAACGCTCAGACCACCTCGTAATGCTCAACAGTAATGACGACAGGGCTCCAAAGCCAAGTATGACATACATTTTTGGCCCACATAACAGACTCCAAATCCCACACTGTATCTTTTAGGTGGATTTTGGTTGATATTGCAGAAAAAAAACGAAAGAAAGAAAATTGCTAGGAACACAAGCCATATGTAGCCAGCAACCAGGTTTGAAATAAAAAAGATCATATCTGACTCTGCTGCATCAACTTTGATGAAGAAGTGCAATTCTAAATCTATGAAGTATTCTTTTAACAAAACATCTTCAGCATCAAATATATGTAATCCCTGCATCATATGGCACTTCTTTTGAACACGGTTCCCCTCATTACAAGAAAAGAACATCTGCCGACAAGATCCTAACATCCCAGTGACAATTGTCAGAAGACAGAATCTTAAACAATGACGACGCTTGACTAAAAGATAATTCATTCAGGATGAACAGGATCTGGTTGATTGTGTTCCTTCATGAGGGTGGACGTGTTTTGCTGCCGATTCTGCTACCTGTTGTCCTGGACCTTCTGCTGATTGTAGCGGACGTGGAAGTCTCTGAGCTCCTCTATCACTCCAGCAGACAGCATGTCATCTACACGAGCATCCAACCGCTTGTCTAGAGCTGGAGGGGAGCAGAAAGGGATAAATATACCAAGTGTAGCAGCAAAATAAGATGGATACATGTAAAAAGTTATTTCATTCTGCACTGAAGCTCCCATATGAACACTGGCATTTCTGTTGTTTTGATAGCAATAAAAATGGAAATCCATACAATCCTCCCACCGTACCATCCATGTCAGCGTGCAGCCAGAAGATGCAGGGGTCTGGGTATCTCAGCGGCCCCCCCAGCCCATCACCTCCCTCCTGCTCCCTCTGCTCCTCCAGCCAGCAGCTATGGGGGACGCCTGTCTCCTCATGGATTTGAAGACTCCTGTACATAACAAACATACAAGCAGACATGTTGTGGTTAAATAAAACATTTCTTTGCACTGGGACGCAGTATAGAACAAACCAAACAAATCATTTTCAGATTTTCTTTAGTTTGATACAAATACCTATGACCTCCAGTATACTAAGGAGTTTACATCCCAGTCCCTGTATGTCAGGCCTCAGTGGGTAAACTGAGATTAGATGAGTTAACCATCCACTCATCCATTAAATCCAGTGTAAATGAAAATCTACAACCCCCCTTCTGAGGCACACATTTAGAGGCTCGAGTCTAAATGATTACCACACCAGCAACAATAAATTCAAAAGACAAGACGGGAGTAAAATAAGAGATAAAACAAGGGGAAATATAAATCATGATGAAACAAGATACAAAACTCTTTTTCTCAGCAGCACACAGTTAATGTTGAGCCAGGGCTAAACAGACTTTTGAGCTGTTGAGATTCAAATCCAAACCACACTCTTTAGCTGTGCCTCGCTGCACTCTGAGGTTATGAAGAAAATATGATTCCTGTCGTCTTCCTGTCATCCAGAAGAACAGGGTAACCTAACCTGCTCACACAACAGACCAGAGTGCGATGACTGCTACTCATCAAGCCGTGTGTGTGTGTATGTGTGTGTATGTGTAAACAGACACTGGTCCTGTCAGCGTAGATTGGGTGGAGGCCATATACTGTGACTGTCAGTCTGAGACAGAGCAGGAGCCCTTCAGGACCTCATACAAAACATGAGAAAACTCAGGAACAGTGTGAGCCACTCATATACACACAAACAAGTTACCACGAGACACACCCACAAACACTACAAAAAAGAGCATTTTCCCCCCATTCTGTTCTTATAACAATGCTGTCATTTTGACGAAATTCTATTGAATCAGAGGTGCTAGCGTAAGAGAATGTAGCAGCAAATTCATAATGTTTCCAATGCAATGTAATTTGGACAAAGCCAAAATAGTTTCACATTGAACAATAGAGCCAATATGTGTGTTTTCATTTTGGTGAAATTAGTATTTTGTTTTGGGCATTTGCACTAGGGGGCAACAACACAGTTGGTGGTGGCTCTCACTGGTGTGTGTTTGGATGTTGGCATAAATATAATTGCATTATGAAGGAAATTCAAGAACTGCAAGACTGTGCTACAATTTCAAATTCAATCTCATTACGCAGCAAGAAACCAAGAACAAGAGCAAACCTGAACACATCAAGTTACCAAAGTACCAGTTGGTAGATGGCTAGCTTTAGCTAGCAGCTAACCTTTGGACTATTTGTTGCTAATTAGGCACCACAATGTATTTTAAGGGACTGAAAAATTGTCAGCTGCATTTTTGCTGCTTTACATGTTGCTAGTGTTTCTTTTACTATTAGCTATCTAACTAGCTAGCAAGAGCAGCAAGTTAGCTAGACAAAACGTGGCTAACACACACCAATAACAGTGTAGCAGCATAGGCTTATTATTATTATCTATGGCTAACGATAGCTACATGAAACAATCACACTTATCCATTTTAGTTAACTTTTCCTACACATGCTTGTGCGGTTTTAATAGCATAAATTATGAATAAACAATTTTCTAGAAATACACATCACAAAAAGCAATACATTTGTGACCAGACATCCAGTGTAACACACACACACACGAATGAAGACATTACCAGCTGTATCACCTGGCTATCTTGCGTTTGTCATTGGGGTGCAACATGGCAGCCATTTTGGGGTCCACCTCCGCCAGTCGTTTATGTAACTCCATTCCTCCCAGTTTCTCCAGCTCCAACTTCCTGTTTGGAGCCCCATCTCCCCCGTCCCCTGACCCCTCGTTCTCCTGCTGTGAGACACATTTCAGTTAACGTTTTAGAGTTGACCAAAGCTGCCTTCAAAAACTCCACTTAAACTCCTACTTTCAAACCCTTAAGGTAGAAATGTGTCCTGTTGTTAAATAATGTGCGGAATGTGGATAGAAGAAGAAAGAACAAATAACTAGAAAATGTACAAGAGGCATTTTTATTAATGTTTCCATTCAATGATTATGTAGCCCTTAAAAGTCATGTCTTGACCACGGAGAAATTAAACCAAAGCCACACTTTTTGATTACAATATCACTAACTCACTGAAGCAGAATACACTGTGACATAATGTGTTTTCATGTATCAAAAAGTGGGTGAACATGAAGAAGAAATTAATACATAAATGAGACAAACAGTGTCAGAGAGGCGTAGAGGATGAAGGGAGGTGTATTCACTCACCCCTGTATCCAGCAGGACTCTCCACAGCAGAGACTCAATGTAATAGTTTGTTCCTCCTACAACGACTGGCAGTTTGTTTCTGGCGTGCATGTCATCTATGTTGCAGTCTGTTAAGGAGGGAACTCATCTGTGCACATTTATCTACATGCATTCCACTGTGATTTCGCCTGTTGCCAATTTTGACAGTTTTTACATGAATGCACAACAATTAAACCCATTTCCAAACAACCTGTTGAGCTAATTTAATGGCATTCACACCATAATGGCATAAAAACAGCTCCTGCTGGTTCTAATTCAATCAGTCGCTGGAAGGCATTTGGCTAAATTGCATACAACTCCTCTGGCTACTATTAATTTTTACTGTGCATTTTCAAATATTTTTTCCCTTAATGGTTTTATGCAAAAGATACTGTGTGAATCCAGATGAGACAGAAAATTTAGTTTTTTGCCTCTCTGATTCTTACTTGAACTAAAGTGTTTAGATAAGAGCAAACATTCAAGTAAACAAGACAGTTCTGCAAAATATAGTTCTATAGAAAATGAATAGAAAAAAAGCCTGATCTTAATGTGGCATTGGGCTGGCAGTCTCATCTTCAGTGGGAGTAAGTTTGTTTCAGAATATTTAACTTGGAAAAACAATGTTAAAAAAAGGCAGAATTTAATAATATATCATGACAGAAGTGCAGTAAAGGGATTAAATAAAAGGAAATGCAGGAAATCAGCAAAAACCTTAACATGCTGGAGCTGTCCTTTTAAAGATTGATTCCATGCATCAAAAACGGTACGTGGCCCATAAAAGAAAAGCCTCAGCAGAATACTTGATAAACAAGATAAACAATACCACTTAAGATCAATAACAGGCTGTAACATTATAAAGCTACAGCAGTATTAAGATCAGTATATTGACTCTCAGTGGATTTCTCCTTCTTGTCAGCATTTACAGCAACTGCGTGCAGTGTGGCTGATATGATATCTCTTGTAGTGGTCATTTAATATAAGGTGTGTATGAGGAAAATACTCAGCCTTTAGAGTGGGCCTCAGACCAAAACATTGAGTCAATTGGAGCTAAAACAATTAGTCGATTGATTGGTTAATCAACTGACAGAAATTTGCTCTGCAACAACGTGATAGTCGATTAATCATTCGAGTTATTTTTGCTCTCCAATGTGAAGCTTTGCTGCATTTCTTTGTCTTCTATGACAGTGGCTCTCACCTTTTTTCGTCACAGGGGTCAGAAGTCTATGAGCTGAGAGTTTTCACATCTTCACTTCTCAGATTGTTACACACCTGATTGAACTATCCAACGCTTAAACTATCTAATATTTCACAAATAAAGCAAAGACTAGGGATATGACTTTTTTTTAAATCAAATTTGTGCAGCAGAACTTTGTTTTTCTGTTCCTTCGTACCCCATTAATCATCTTGTGACCTGCTAGAGGGGTCCTGACCCACAGGTTGGGAATCATTGTTTCATGATACTGAAACTGAATATCTTTGGGTTTTGCGCTGTTGGACAGACAAAACACACAATTAGAAGATGTCAACTTGGGCAAGTGGGAATCTTTGGTGTGCATTTTTCACAGTTTTCTAAAATTTTATTGATCAAATTAGTAATTGAGTTAACTACGGAAATAATCATTAGTTGAAAAAAAGAGTCAATATCTGTCCTTTTATCACAAACTCAATATCAGCCACTCAGTTTGTTTCGCCTCCTAAATCAACACAAAAATACCAATATTGGAATTTTAAAAAGACCTTACTGGTCACAGACAGAGCAGCTTGCCACACCTTATTTCCCTCACGCTCTCCTTTTTCTGTCGCATCTTCTCCCATCTTGCACCTTTCCTTCTCTCTCCTACTCCCTTGCCCACCTTCTCTACTCAGGGATAATCAAATAACCACTCAAACAAGATAAAGGCCCATCAGCCATCGTCACTCACCTCCTCTCTCTCTCGCTCTCTCTCTCTCTCTCTCTCATGCACACACACACACACACACACACACACACACACACGCCAGAGATGGCTGCATCACTGTGTTTGCAGGGGAACGGAGGAGCAGGAGACGGGAAAGAGAGTGAGGGTGATCGGTGACACGCAGCGAGGAAAACCGAGGGACGGAAAGCAGAAAGAGGGCTGCAAGATTGAGAGCAATAAAAGAGAAACAGAGGAGGGGTTTGGATAGAGGGGGCTCATGTGAATGGCATGTTGAGTGAAGGATTGATAGCTGCTGATGCGTCATTAGGTCCTGCGTCTTTGAACTTCTCAAGCTTGTCAGCCTTCTCCAACTATCACACACCCCCCCTTCCTCTTTTCCCCTCTGTCGTCTCTCTTTCCTGCTTTACGGTTGAAAATCCTCCACACTGCTTCTATCCCTTCTAATCTGTATTCATCTCTTTCCATTTCTCCCTCTTCCCACCAGCAGGCCCGCGCTGCACTGAGCCTATTCTTGGAGCTACCGCATCCCCTCGCCGCACTGGTGAGTGCGTGTGTGCGAGAGTGTGTGTGTGTGTGTGTGTGTGTGTGTGTGTGTGTGTGTGCGCATGCCTTCCTGATCTATTAATACCGTCTCTAGTTATCGCCTCCTCTCTCCACATCTGTGTGACGGCCGGTGTCTGCAGGAGGGTGTGACTGCCCAGAGTGTGTGTATAGATATGTGTGTGTGTGTGTGTGTGTGTGTGTGTGTGTGTGTGTCGACACACCACAGACACAGACTCCTCTATAAATATCGTCTCTGGTGATCTCTCTCTTCTCATTTTCACTGCAACATCTGCAGCGAGAGACACTGACAAAACGAGAACATAGCAGATCTTCTTCCACACACACACACACACACACACACACACACACACAGAGACATTCCTCCACACCAATTAGTAAAAGTCAAATCAACTGAATTATTTCCCTGCAGTTACCACTTAATAATCTGGGGGGTGACAGGAGTGATAGCAATGTGTGGAAAGAGGTGTTACGGAAAATATTGTTGCTCTGCTTTAACATGTTTCCAGGAAAGGATATTAGAGCCAGGGCTTTGTTCCTGAAGTCCACCACTGTGTAGCTGCTAACTAATGGGTCCACAAAGCTGATCATGTGATGTCTGCACTGGGCGCACTCCTCAGCCGTCACCTTATTAGTGATGATGTCGAGGCCATGGTACACCTGAAGGGGATGCAAAAGAACCACAAAAAAACATAATAAAGCAAATGAGAATCATCACAAAAAATAAATGTTTTATAGGCAGGTATAATTACAATAGAGCATATGTATAAGAGCATACATGGAGGAGCTAAACACAGAAATTGTAACAGCAAGTCTACGATACTGCACTCTAAGAATGGAAGTTTAATGGAAGTTCTTTGTCCTAGAAAGCATAAAATCCATAAAATAAATAGGGCAGGAGATTCAAATCTATCCTAGTGGTAGGGTGTGTGTGTGTGTGTGAGAGAGTGAGTGTGTATTTGTCAATGTCAGAAGCTGGAAGCAGGCTGTTATGGAGGAAGGAATGAGGAGCTCGGACCATTCCTGTAAATTATGATACACACCTCCTCTGTCCATTTTACATCACCCAGCGAGGGGGCTCCTTTGTGGAATTTGACAGCTGGGTGTCATACAGTAGTCCGTCATGATTTTCATTCTCAGAAACACAGACAGAGTCAAGAGGGATGTCTCGGGATGCAGGGAACTTTCTAACTGGGCTTGTCTTTTTGGAGGCCTTTTTCTATCCTTCTATCCTAAATTTCAAATGTCTTGTTTTCCCTTTGCTCCATGTCCTTGACCTTGATTGTTCTGAAAATCCAACTCTGATTAGGTTCCTTTTGAAGTTCATGTGCACCTCCTGATTGGATCTGCACTCTAAGATTTATGTCCGTTTCTGCATTTGTTATACGGAATGGAGACAAACAAACTCTTAACGTGGTCAAATGTGTTCACCTAAACATTTGGATTGGAAGATCAGAATAACATTGTATCTTGAGTGTATTTATACTTTTATGTTATTTTATTACCATCCAGTATATGTTACAGCAGCCATTAGATGACATGAGATGTAGTATTTTCTGGATAACAGTGTATGAACTGAGTATTCAGTGGTGGAAAAAAAGCAAAGCTTGGATCAGAAGTGCATTCACCCAGATGTGTGAACAACAGAAACTCTATTGGTTATATTGTGAAGCGTTAACTACATTGTTTATGTCCCATTATAATTTTTTCAACAAGCATGGTACTATGTAGAAACAGAAGTTAAACTTCAAACTGATCCTCTTATCATTGCAATTTACGACACCATTAATCCAACTGCAGATGGCAAAATATCAACATCTCCCCTCATCTGTCATGTAAACACACCTCTATGGCCCTGTCCTCTGCACAGCATCTGTGTGTAGTCTACCATCAACCATTCAAAGTATGTGTGTGTGGCTCAGAAAGTGAATCAGCCTGAAGTTGCCAGGAAAACTTTATGAAACCCATTTGAATCAAAAACTTCCCAAACAATTTTACTAGTAGGCTGAAACTTCTGGTTGGATTCAGCCTTGATTTGAGTAAAAAATAAGCTTGGTGAAGCACTCTATTGTTCAATAATTTGGAGTAGGAAAATACAGCTTTAATCACAAGCAGTCAGCCGGCTATTGGCACTGAAGCACAGTCCCAAATGAACAAATGAGTATTATTTTTACAGCATGAAAGAATGGATGAATGAAGTCACTCTTGACTTTAACTCGTGAGCTTATTTTACCCTCTGCAAAAATGAGGAAAATTTTAAGACAAACGATGCATTGTGGAAAGATACAATTTTTTACTTTTCTTGTAGTAACAGATACTCAGCATTTACAGAGTTTTACAGTTTACAGAGTCTTTTTTTAGCCTTTCCAAAACCAAAAACCAGAGCAGGAGCAGAGTGTAAGGAATGGATTAAACAGTGGCTTTATCTGCAATCGTTAGCATGTCCGTCTAACTAGCTTACTGGCTAACAGAGCATTACTTCTAAGACCAAGAGTTAGCACAACATTGAAAAATTAAAGCTACATTAGCCCCATCACGATTGGCACATCCATTGTGTAGTGTTTCCTCACTGTGTTGAAGCTGGTCCTGGATGCTATCAGAGCGTAAGCTAACGTTAGCAGCTCTGTCATGCTCTTTATTGGATTTGGGAAAGTTTACGCTCGAGAAACCCCAACCAATGTTATCTGAGATAGGATTACATTTGCCAGACACATTGGTTAATCCTCACGCTAAAAGCCTTTTCTCTTTTAATGTTTAACGTTAAAACTGAAAACATACTGTAAAAAAAATATGAATTATGTAAGCTAAGCAGCCAAACAGAGTTATGGAAGAACAAAATAACACAATACAATGTACAATCATACTTAGGACTAACTAGCTCTACGCCGCAATACAAGAACAAAGCTGTTTCTTTCAACTGGTGAGGATGCTGACTTTTTGCAGGAGATGTTCTAGGCTCGGTCTTTTAGCATGATGTTATGCATGTAGCCATCAAGAACACATTTAAGATCCCTTTACAGGGTTCTCCTTTTAAAACGAGTCAGCTGGAAACATAAAAAAGTCAACCGGAGAGTGTTTTCAACCAACTCACGGAGCTAACATTAGCTGATTAAGCTAACTACTAGCTAGCTACAGCTGATAAAATCTGCCAGCAACAGTTCGGAAAGCAAGAAATGAGTAACCTGCATCCATCTCTGTCTGAAATCAAGGACCAGTTGTTTTGCAGATTACTAAGAATTTCGATGGTAAATCTGCCACCGCTATCACTGTAAACTGCATATTTGCTGTGCGAGAACGAAAAGTTTGACAGGCGTAGCAAGAATAGGAGGACGGGTTTTAGTGAACAGTCAATTTCTTGTGTCCCTGAGTTTATTACTCTAAGGTTATCATACTTATATTTTCATTTTTCTTCCTTCTTAGTTTCAGTTGCACTTTCTAATTGAGTTTAGTTTTAGTGTTATGGTTTTAGCTTTTTTTAAAATGCTGCTTGTTTTGTCAGTTTTACTCTATTCATTTGGGCCAGATAGTGGCCGGACATTAGGTTGTGTTAAATGTCTTTTTCAAACATATTTGTGTGTAATTTTTGTCCTGTCAGAGTAAGGCAGAACATGTAAGCGAGAACCATACAATACAGTTTTATTTTCAACTTTGTTTTTCAGTTTAGGAAGTATTTTGTGGTGCACGGCGTGCCCACATCCTCTTGAATACCTCCTAACTTTGTTACCAAGCATCTTGCAGTAGTCTAAATCTTATATTTCAAGGCAACAACATTACAGACTGTTTACCCAACATACATGCATTGTGTGATCAATACAGCAGTGCAGGTTATTGATCACATCCTTGGTGAAAGTGCGTGTGTGGGTTGCGTGTACTTCACCAAATGTTCTTCAGCACCGCGGCAAGCCAAAAGGGGGGAGCAGGGCAGGGCAGAACAACCCAGCCTGATAAATTATTCACGGCTTCTCTGCACGACACCACTGTCAGCAAAGAGAGGGAGGGATGCATGGATGGATGGATGGATGGATGAAGGTGACGGAGAGCAAATGAAGGAGGGTGGAGGTTTGAAGGGATTTTTGGAAAGAAAAAGAGCGTGGAGAGGATGAGAGAGAAAAGGAGATGAACAGACATAAGAGACAGAAGAGCGCTGTGTACTTGTTACAGAGAACAGGATGCTCCCTGACAAATTTGCACACATTATCCACCACCAACCCCTCCTTTGCCTTCACTGTTCGCTCTCTATCTCACTCACACACACACACACACACACACAGTACAGAGTGAAGACAGAATGATAGGTAGCAGAAGGATGGCAGAATAATGGTGATAGAAAGATGCTTGGAGATATAGGTTGGCATTAGGTTGGTGTGTGTGTGTGTGTGTGTGTGCGCGCGTGTGTATGTATAACAAAGAGAGAGAGACACTTAGTAAGGGTCATGTGTCTCTCATTTTGAGCCAACGCAATTTTGTTCTCCGCATGGTTAAAAGACAAAAGCTCTATTTAAAACACATTTTTTCTCTCTTTTTTGAGCACTTTAAGGACTACTCGTCCATCTTGGCTTGAAAGTTTAGATTTCATTTCACAACCGGGCATCTGTCGAGATCATGCGATACTACTGATAGCTACAGAACAGATACTGAATGGACCTTATGGTGAGGTTTTGTCAACTACTGTTTCCAATACCAACACTGAAAGTAGATTCATAGCATTTTGCACCAAAAAGTATTCTTTTTTTCACCCTCCTTCTTTCATCTCCATCCTTTCTTCCACGCTAACAGCCCCTGGTTCTCCTAAAACTCGCCTTTCTTTCTCATCAGCAGTAATGAAGTTTCCTCTCTTCCATCTGTCCTCCTCCTCACAATCCCTCTCATTTTGTCCAATCTTACCTGCCACTGAGAGATCACAGCTAACCGTTATGTAACCACTCCTCAATGTACATTCATGTTCTCGTGTGAGAGCGTGGCAAAAACAGATTGTGATGATTTTAATTTCGCCATAACGAGGACAAGGAGACCCGAGAGTAAAAGCAGGCAGGAGAGGACCGGCGTGTGAAGCAGAGAAATGAAAAGAGCCACTTGAGTGGAAGATATGAGGAGAAAAATGCTTTGAGGGGGAGCTGCAAATGAGAGAGAAAATGAGAAAGAAATTAAGACTTCCAGTTGAGGCGGTGGAAATGAGCTACAAATTGCGGCAATGTTCGAGCTCAGAGTCGGAAATGAATCAAAGATAAGAATAAACACAGCTAATTGTGTTTACACGTCTTCTGGAGGAAACTGAAAGGAAATGTCACAATGAAAGGAGGGGATTGAACGACTTACTGTTGGGAATTTTTTTAAGTAATCATTTAAAATGATGCAACAGATAAAATGTGAATGTGTGTGTCTATCATCAAGGCTGGAGGGAAGATGTGGAATACTGTTGTTTAGAGACAAAAAGTGGAGGAAGAATTGATTAGCGCTGAGCAAGTTGTTGTTCTTTGGTTTCCACTAATGCTGGTCAGATTGTTCCACGCCAACTGAGGACCAAACAAGAAAATGCACTTGGAACTTTTCTATTAATGATCACCACCTCTAGACTGCAGAGAGATTAAACAATTCATCAGTCTGATAAACTGTGCGTTATTTTCTTCCATAAATGTCCCAGTCTTAATGCCCTGTGTCATTTCTTTATCAATAAAAAAAATAAATAAAAACTCAAGGAAGTGTGAGCGTTTTCTGGGAAGTTGCTGAGGCTTTTCTAATTCCAACCGTCATAATTCACACTGATGTACTTCAATGGAAACCCAGCTAATGTGGGTTCAGCTGCCTACTCCTTCCTGTCCTGCTTTTAAATGGATGTGAATGGATGTGACCGCGTGGCTTGTGTGCGAGTAAGGGAGGAATGAGCGTGTGTGCGTGTGTGTGTGTGTGTGAGAGAGAGAGAGACAATGAGCTCAGTGTTCGAGCTCTGCAGAGCCTGCAGCCGGCCTGCCTGGCCGACCTTACGCCCTGCACGAGACAGCTGTTCCCTGCCACATAAATAAGGTGGGGGTGGGGTGGGGTGGGGGGGCATGGCCAAATGAAAGAAAGAGGGCAAGAGAGACAGAGAGGGAGACAACAAACACTCATTGAGACATAAAATAAGATTCAGAGAAAGCCAAAAGAGGATAAAGGGGGATAAAGCAGACCTTTCAGAGTAGTGTTTTCTCATATTGGTATTTTATTAACGTAGTTGCAAAATGTTGCTTTCTGACCAGAGATGACCATAACAGACGACACAATAGACCATGTAAAATATGTGAAAAGTTAGCTTTATTTTATGTGGACATTTTCCTTGTACAATTATTAAGGATGCACAGAAACTGACCTAATTGAGCAGATCGGGTATCGGCAAGACGTCACTGATCCACATACAGTTTTCTATTCCACTCCGTTCATTTATAGCAGTAGTTTTGGGAAATATGCTCACTCGCTTTCTTGCCGAGTTAGATGAGAAGACTGACACCACTCTCATATGTGTCCGCTAAATATGAAGCTACCTCGAGCAGACGGTTAGACTGGAAACAGGTGTAAACAGCTAGTCTTGTGACCAGGCCTTTAGACAGGTTGACAAGAACCTTAGACTACGATTAAAATTTGTTTGTGTGTGAACGTCCCCACACGTTATCTTACACATTGAAGAATGATGAACAAATTAAAAATACTGGGAAAAAAGACCACTGGTATCGGATCTGTTTTCGGTATAGGCTGAGATCTGAAAAAAATCAGATCAGTGCATCCCTATAATTATTCAATAATAAAAGTTCTTCACCAAAGGCCTAAATATGTGCTGTCATTTCATTAGTAGTTTTGGTTTCAGTGATCTCATGATGATCTAAATTACACTTCAGTGGCTTTTTTTCTCCAAAAAGAAAAATCCTTAAAATGCTTGGTTTTTTGCATAAAAATTGTAACTTCAGAGAAATAAAACTATACTGCCATAAAATGCCAAAATGAAAGCTTGAAGGCTTTGATCAAAAACAATAGCAGGGTCGGTTGTAATCAGTCGACCCTGGTCCAGAGAGGAAGACGGTACAATTCGTCCTTATTCTGACCCCTGGACGCGGCCCTGTACAGTAAGCTGCACTGCTTTATTTTTATCCTCCTCTCTGAACCCTTTCCTCCGTTACACTTACAACAGAATACCTATCCGCCTATTTTCTCTTTTTACCCCTTCTTTCCTTCCCCCTCAAGGCACCATCCTTCAACAATTTATCCCTCCATCTTCCTCTCCTCTCTCGGTCTCTCTGTGGGGAATAGCCCAGTAATGCCAGACTAATAAATCATTCATGGCGTTGTCCCCCCCACCTCCCCTTCTCCTCTTCCTCCTCCATCCTGCCATCCTCCTCTCCCTCGCTGCTTTACTGTAGCGGTCACCGCATCACCACACCCGCAGACTGCTATTTAAACACACACACACAAGAACACAACAGAAATAGGAGTCAATCAGCTCTCTTTTTTCGGCTCGCTCCTACACAGGCTTGGATTACTTAAAAAGATGCATCATAAATCGGATGTGGGAGGCAGCATCGCCTGAGTTACAATACAAACATATACGTCAAAGCCCAGACAGGTCATAGCCACACCAGACAGATAGAGAGACAGTGGGAGGGGGAGAGAGAGACAGATAGAGAGAGAGAGAGAGAGAGAGACAGGCACAAAGAGAAAGAGAGCGAGAGAGGAGGAGGAGGAGGGATAACTCTGAGCGAATTAGAAGGATATAACACATAGCTGCACAGTTTTTGAGTGTAGGATGTGTTTAATACGTAGATAAGCGGTTGGTGTTGGTGTGTGTCTGTGTGTGTGTGTGTGTGTGTGTGTATGTGTGTGTGCATAACAACCTCTGGCCAATAATAAGCATAACCTTTGAAAGAATAAGCGCCCCTCATAGCGGTCAAATCAGTTGGCTACACGACCATCACATTTCCAAATTATGACTTAAAGGGCAAATGAGCCCTGGTGCTTTTACTAAGGCCTCCTTTATTTCACTGTTATGGGACTATAAGGGCCAAGATGACGCATGACAGTTTTCCTGCTGTTCAGGCTCATTTCTCACATTCAACAGAAAACGCACAAGCCTGACAAATTGTCTTCCTTTGTCGGAATTTTCACCGCTCATGTTGTGTCACGAGAATACGGCTGCTTCTTCTTTCATACGTGCATAAAGTAAAGGGTCACCAGCCACCAATAAGTCCAAGAGTCCCCCCAAACTAAGGTAATGGCGCATGCATGTTCATGACCTGTTAAATTGCCCCATAGGACCTCTGATGGCCCTTTAGTATGACACCCCACAGCCCCGCCCACACACAAACCCAAACACACCTCTTTTTTTTACACCCTTCAAGGGTGTATTTTGTGGTAACAATTAGTTAATGCGTTGACCAGGCTGCTGTGAGTAAACAGGAGAAATCTGCTCATGCACAAAAATCACAACACCTCCACAAAGTTTGTTTGGAAGGTGGAAAGTGTTGAGTAATTCCAATCTTAGATAAAGTCTTAACAGAATCCTATTGGTGGTTTTGTGTGATTCAGCCCATTTACTCCTAATATGAGTAGACTTTGCATTACAAATGATCAATATGGATTAATTTCCCACCTTTAAAGGCAGCAACTGTTTTCCATTCATTTCGCTATTCAGTGTAAATAAACAGACACCTGAAATTTCCTTGAGATAGGAAATCCATGACAGTGAACATTAAGTCGTTCAGTAAAAGTTACATAGCAGCTCCATGCAGTTTCTTAAAACGTCTCCTTGCTGGTGCATTCAAGTGTTCCTGGGGAACTTAAATATCAGAGACAGGGTTCGTACAGCTTTTTTAAGAGTATAATTTAAGCACTTTTCTAGCACTTTGAAGGTACCTAAACCAAAAATGTCCAAATCAGCAGTAAAAAAAAAAAAAAAAGCCTTTATCATCACATACTAACTAAATTGTGACAATAAATAATTACTTAAATACCAGGAGACAACAAACAAATATGATGACGGGATCGTTTCATTTCAAATATTAAAAGATTTTTGGTTTTCATGAGTGCATAATACATAGATGATGAAACACCAGATTATATTGAAAATCAGTCATTTTTCAAGGAGTATATTCAAACTCAAGCATATTCCTAACCTTGAAAACATAACGGTTAAAATTAAGCATTTTCCAAACTTTCAAGACTTTGGACAAACCCTGCAGAGACTTGAGTGCGAGAAAACTCTGAATCACAATATTACAGAAACACAATACATATTTAATCCTCATTGGAAGTATAGCATTGTACTGTATCATGAAGTACCTGCTGTTTATCATCCTTAAAAAAACATCAGAATGGTCTTTTCAGATTCTTCAAATTACTGAGTAAACTTTACCTGCACGTGTCAAGATAGTAGTTACAAAGAGCAAGAAGCGACAGACAAGATGATGGATAAAAACATGGACAGTCTGTACACTGATAGTGGCGTAGCCCAGCAGCTGCCAATCCCCTTAAAATGAAGAGTGAGACAGGGAGGTCCGCAGTGTATTTCACTGATGTGACGAGCAGCAGAACATAAACAAGGCAGCTCTGAGTGAACCAGTCTAATGTTTCAGTCTGCTCACATGAATCACCTCTGAAGTGCACTCACTCGATCCCCTTACTGTCACTGTCCATGTCAAATGTGTCCTATTACCAATAATGCCTTGCAAAGCGGTGTCAGTAGGCAGTGCCTGGATAAATCAGTCTCTCCCCTGAGCTGACACTTGATTAACAAATGTTTATCCATTGCAGCTCATCTGAAGCCTGATTCAACCAATTAAATCCTACAACTTGTGCATATCAAACCATCAGTGCAACAGTAACTCAAGACCATGATGTAGTGTGTGTGTGTGTATATATATATATATATATATATACACACACACACACACATTTCTCAAGTTGCCACTTTGGCTTTAACAGCTGCATCTGCTCTGACTTTAAAGCTGCCCACATCCCCCTTCATCCACCAAAGCAAAGCCTAAACTTTTCCACACACCACCGGCACATCCTAACTCTTACCCACAGTCCTACACTACCAGATGTTTTTGCCGGCATCCTTAAACCATTCTCAAACACTCTTGTACACCCCAGACATTCATTTAAAATCTTAAAGAGAGCACAAACTGCGATCTTTGAAACGTTCAGATCAAATTAAAGCCTCTCTAGGCCTCTTTAATGCTACCTGTATGTTAATTAAAGACTAATTTACTGCAAACAACAAAATAAACAGTGAAAATGGGAAAACTAATCTATCCTAAAAATGGTAAGTGTGCAGAACTAGAAAAGGAACCTCAGGAAATGAAATGTAAAAGATCAAAAGAGTCCAGTTAAATTTAGTAAAGCATATGATGTGCTGTACTACTGACTCAGTTCTGGATTCATCTAATTGGGAATATGGTGCACTGAAACCTCTTATTCTCTGTGTGGGAAAAAAAAAACTTGGCTAATGAATTTAAGAGACTTTTCACATCCAAAAGATACCCAGTGAGACACTTATAATATAAATATCTATATCTATATCTATCTATATCTATATATCTATATGTGTATAAATATATAGATTGATATATATATATATATATATATATATATATATATATAAGTGAGGTAATAGGTACAGTGAGGGCTGTAAAACCTAAAATCACGCTCACACATTCTCCCATAATTCCAACTTCTAGGGAGTGAGAGGACAGTGACACTTTTGCTGAAGGACCCCCCGCTGGGCCCTGGACCCCCACTTTGGGAACCACGGGTTTACACTATTTGGCAGTGCCTCATCCTCTGACAGTACAGCCGAGCACTTGTGTGTGTGCCATGGATAGCATGTTCATTTAATGAGTGAATAATATCCCCCTGCATGTCCAATCAACTGTGGGTTGGGGGCATGGGCCACTGGGTGGGAGGGGTTGAAAATAACACAATAGGAGTGTTAGGGAGTGTGGGAACCAATTCTCCCCAAGACAATAGACACTTCCCAGTGGCCACAGCGTGCCCATTCACCATCAGCTGCTGGGCCGGCGTAGCACGGCGCTGAATATGCACCAGCTCAGCACAATGCTGCTTTCTCCCAAACAAGACCAGACTGTTTCCTATCCCAAAGACAACACAGGCCAGCTCTAGCCTATACACAGCCTCATTCTCACATAAGCAGTCTCTTTCTCACTCCCTCCATGTCTGCATGTCTCTCTCGCTTTCTCTCGCTGTCACACACGCCAACAGGAGGGTAGCAACAAGGCCAGGGATTGTGGAGATATAGGCTGGGGCTGCCGTGCTGTAACTAGGCCACTGTTTCTCTCCACCAGAGCTGCTGGTCGGTGAGATATTCTGGGCTGAAATGTTATTAGCGTAACCCAGTTTACCCAGTACCAGGTGACTGCTGGAAGAGGCGCTCCCTGCAGGGACACACACTCTCAAGGACAATGCACACCAAGAGGCGGGGAAAGGAGGGGGAAGAAAGGTGGTGCTGGAACAGGAGAAAGGTGATGAAAGAGTGAGCATGACGTGGTTACGTGTTGAATTCTGCTGTCAGAGGAATCACTGCTGGACACCGGCACATTTGGATAAAGTAGAGTTACTGTGTGTGTGCGTGTGTCCACGCTGTGCTCTGGTGTGACCCAGATTCAAACCTGTACCCAACCTTTTCTTTTGTGTGCACACCCTCTGGTTGCTGTGGCAACGGAGCCTGAGAACCAAAAGGGAGGGCGGGGCCAGCGAGAGAGAGAGAGAGAGAGAGAGGAGCGAAGAGACGCTTGTCTGAGAGTTTTCTAAATGTCGCCGCGTTGACACACACAAACACACACGCTGACACACACACCAGTGGAAGTGAGAATGTATTATCATTTCAATACAGTCATCTGTGCTCATACAGCTCTAAGATCTTACTGCTTATCACATAAACCTTTAACTATCTCCTGTTGAATATGATTATTTTTACTGGATTAGCAATAAAAGACAGTAATGAATGAACCAATAAATATTTTTATGACAGCATTTCAGTGTTACAGTATGTGCCAACTCATGACTGATCTCCATTCATTTTTACTTTTCTTTAATTAGCCCAGAGCCACGCTGCTAGCCTATATTACACTGTCGAAACAAATGACTGTTATCATGTGGCCTAAATATATATATTTAATGATCGCCATTGCATTTATCCTCCAGGCAAAGAGCAATTTATCTTGAAGTTGCCAAAATTTGCAGTCTAAGTGGTTCATTTTGCCTACATCCTCTCGTAAATATCTTGATTATTTGTCTTTGCAATAACTGTATTTCTTATTTGCAGACACAAGACACCTTACCTGCCTGTTTGCATTAAGTTGCAATATTATTTTTACATAACTTTACATTTGGGCCACCAAAAATGTACTTTGGCCATCAAATGTAGGGGCTTGGTGGCCCATGGAGTCTATCCCTGTACAGTATTCTAGCTTTTACAGTTATTTATCTATACTCTGCATCCAGTCTTTCACTTTCTTTTGCTGTAGTAACAAATCAGTTTCAAGTTTACATTATCTTATCTTATTTTCTCGTATTATTATAAGGTTGAGATCACTTTCAGGATTTCACTGTACTAACTTGTGTGGTGATGTCACAACAAACTAAAATGTAACCTCATTAATTTTTAATAAAACATGCTTGTTATCAGTTTAGATAGCAGAATCTTGCATCTTGATATCACATTGCCACGCAAGTCAACAGGAGCCAAAAATATTAAATAACAGCCAAATCTATTGTTGTCAAGGTGTTAAAATGGAGCAAATCTCAAGGAGCTATAAGAAAGAAGAACAGAAGACAAGGAAAAGGTCCAGCTGTCATACTGAGATGTTTTCTCTTCATCCTCTCTCCTTTGTGTTTTCTGAAAGACTTAAAGAAGGACTCTCTCTTTCCTTCAGATGACTTCATTGTATTTAATCTGACCTCTGAAGAAAGACAAACCGTGCTGCATGTATTTAAGAGGACGTCTGTGACATGTCTTGCTTTCTTCAGTTGCTGTGGCCCTGCAGACTCCTGCAGGCCGTGCACACGGATGCTGATGTGGACAAATGTTAAACACGGACTCCTCTGCTCTGAGGTGAGGTTCCGTGTTGGATACGAGTCAGTGCAGATCTTTAACTGTTAATGGTAGAGGGATGGTCTGATTATAATGGAAATGTACTGTGATTTTCCCATTCTGACTTGCGATGTTGCTAACGCCTGCTATCCTGCGCACTAACATTTAGGTAAATGTCTCCACAGTCAGAGACACCGGATTAGATGACAGTCTGCTAGCTTCTAGTCGGGTCTGCATTCATTTGGCTAAAGAGCAGATGTTTTATTCTGCTTTACTCGAGTTCTTTCAGTGTGTCAGTAAGAGCATTATGGCTGCCATGCCGAGGACTCCCTGCGCACTCCCTCGTGTTAACAGTCTTCCTACCTGCATGGAGTCGGCGCTGATTATTTCTCCCTGAAACCGTTTTCCGATCTCGATCGCCAGCTTGGACTTGCCGGTGCCGGTAGCTCCCAGAATCACCACCAACGACGGGACCATCGCTCTCCGCAAGGGACACAGCACGCTGCGAGCGGACGCCGCCATGATGCCGCTTCCAGCAGACGGCTGCGCGCATGCGCAGTGGGCGTAGCGAGGAGAGGCGGGCTCTGTTACCAGGCAACAGGCAGCCATTGATCGATGGGGGAATCGTGTAGGGTCTTTCATCTTAAAAAGATTAAATAAATGTAATAATTTTAACATTTTAGCCTTACTGAATTAAACGCTCTGATTGGCACCTGCAGCTTTACCTGTTATTAAACTAGATTTAAACCAGTTCAGCTAAAAAAATAATCAGTCAATAAGGTGTCTGAACGGACTTCTCTCCTTGTTGCTGCATTTGTGAACACATCAGATTGGTGAGAACATTTACAATCTCTCTGAAATGCCTTTACAGGGAGGATTGTGGAATAGTTAGTATTGTTTCTATGGAAACTGTCGGAGCTCTGCAGCAGCAGCAAAGATGCTTGTTGCCATGGCAAAGATGCCAGGATGGGTTGCCTTGGAGACTGCTCGGAACAAATGGTGGCTGGGGAGAGGGAGATGTGTGTTCACTCATACAGGTGGTTTTAATGGAAAACAAATGTGTGTAGTTCAATGGTACTCGAATCCAGTTCAAAATAACACGCTGGGTTGAAGTGGGGCTATATCCAGCTACAAATTGAATAACAAATATATAACTAGATGATAGTTGTTTTTCTTGTGCGTGTATGTGCATGTGTGTGAAAGAGACACATAAGGCAAACAGGTCATTTATGATGTCAAACCATGAATTTATTAATTTTCTGACCTACTCTTCATACATATAGGCTTATGAGGTACAGAAAAAAACAAAGTGCTGAGACAAGGCTCCAAAATCACCATAGTTTAACTCCCAAAGTATGTAAGTAACGTCCACTGCTACCGTGACTGTGCCAAAAGCAGAGACCAGTGACCAACACAAGTCAAACAAATGAAAAAAAAAAATGAAAATTGGGGCAAACCACTGCTGCGGGTGCACCCTATTGAAAAACAAAACAAATCAAAATCAGGGCTAATGGTGGTTTGCGCTGAATTAATTAGCAGGAAAAAGAATTACAGCAAATTCAGAAGATGGAAGGCTTCTTTCTGTCTGTGTGGGTCTGGTGTTATGTTATAAATACAGCCGGTGAGTACTCCTCAAAGAAGCACGCGAAAATGGCCCCATCAGAAGAGCTACAGACTACTTGAGAGTTTCCTGAGTGCTGGTAAGAGCAGGGCATGCTACTCGTCATGAATGAGTCATTTACAGTACTAGTTCCAGGGCTACAGTGTTCTCTGTTGCATGGCTTGTGGGGCAATATGCAGCACCAGGCTTAATAAAAAAACAAAAAAAAATAGCAGAGAGAGAAAGCAGTAACGTTAAGGTCACTAAAGGCTACACACAGCCAGAAGTTTAATCGGTAGATCCTCTTAAGTCCCCACCACCCACGTCAGATTTAAGAGAGTGCTACAGCTACAGTGATTGGATTGAATACAGGAGCATTCAGGTGCTTTCCACTCCACAGAGAGAAAGCAGACCACACATGCCAATTTTCAGCACATCACCACCAATAAAGCCCTGCCAGCTACAATAACAAAAACAGTCATTAGCTCACACTGAAACACAACTCGGTAGGAAAATATAGTATAAAACTTTTGTCAACTCTGACTTGTACAAATAAAAGAAAACCCCAGAGACAGAAAAAGTAATGAACGGTAAAGAAAAGAAGTAGACATTGTAAAAAAACAAAAAACAAAAAAAAACGTGGTGACAAAGTGGCTAGTGTGATCAATGTTCAGTAAGTGTTTTATTTTGACTTTTTTTTCCCCATCATCATTTTATTAACAAAAATAGAAGCTTTGAGTTATCTTTGAAAAGCCAGCAAGCTTGGCCCCGGTTTAGGATGCAGGGCCCAACAAAAACTAGAATGAGTATAGTAGACAGCTCTGGTTTTGGTTTGGAAGGGACTGTACAGTAAAGGTACTATATACATAACATCCAACAGGATAGCCTATGTACATTGAAAGGCTTCTATAGGCATTACATCAAATGCAAAAAAAAAAAAACATTTACAAATATATCAGACAGCAAGATGAAAGAAATGTACAGTTGGAACTCTGTGGGCTTCATCTCCAAGCAAAAGTTGGCATTTTTGATGTTGCTTAAACATACAGATTCAACTTAAGCCATTCTCTAAGAGTTTCTTTCAGTTGATAATTTGAACATTCACCTTTTGGCTGGTCTCCATGGCACAACAATAATAAAGACAGAGTGAAATCTTGGTAAACATCTTCATAGTGTTTTTGCAGATGCTGATTGAAAATAGGATCAATCTCAAAACAATGCCTGCATGGCAACATATTTTCTAAATTTTCTCCAAATAATGCTACAAAAACAGGCCGTTACTGTGTGCATGGTGCTGCTGTCGAAACATCCATGATGCAAGAAGAGAAAACACTGAAGTTATGAATGGAAACCTGCAGGCACACAAGTTAGGACTTAACCTGAGCTATTCAAGGAGGTGCAGAACACTTTCTATCCTTCCAGTTCTAACATTATTGTTGCATGGCTCAGTGCAGTCCCACTACAGCCCCCTGCATTCCCCATTATCAGCAAGCATAAAGCAAGAAACTTCAACTGCTGACAAGGAAAAAGTGTCAATAAAAAGAAGAAGAAGAAGAAACGGAGAAGAGGTTAGGCGCTATGGAGAATGAGAGAAAAGAAAGGACACAGAGCAAGAGGCACAACTTGATAACAAAATGTACAAGTTGCATGCCGAGCGATAAGGAGCAGGGGACTGTAAAGAAGCTGAAATTTGAAGGAGACTCTACAGAGAAACTTCAGGGGGCCCTTCAGACTGATGACAGATAGAAAGAGGAGACATCAGTGCTGTGCAAGCACACCAAGCCCTATCACAATCAAGGAGATGTCTGACCACACCATGCAGCAGTTAAACAGCACAGTTGTAGCAGTTTATCAACCAGAAGCTGCTGCATTCACAACAAGCCTTCCTGTAGCAAGCGACAGTTTGGAACATTTTTTTAGCGAGGGGAAATATAACAGTTTGACAATCCATTATTGAGTAACCATGGACATATTAATCTGCCCGTAAGATGCCCCTTAAGATCAGTCCCTAGCTTGCTGTCCTGACCGGCTTACGGCCTTGTCAATCACTCAGAAAGCTAATGTGCAAACCACAAAAATAGAAAAACCAAAAAGAAATCCACCCGCACTATTCCAACGTGACCAATTCAAAGTGAACATTAGTGTCTTTTCTCCTTCATGTAGTCCTGCTCAGTTCTGTGAGTGTACGTGTGAGGTGATGGCCGACCCCGACACTCAGGATCGTTTGAGCTGGGCCAGCCTCTGCAGCAGCTGCAGCTGCTTGGCTTTCAGCTGCTTCCTCTCCTGAGCCTTCTGCCTCTCCCTGGCGTGCAGCTGCTGCAGGTACTCCGTGGCTCGCGTCAGGATCGCCACCTTCGGCGTCTTGGGGCAGTCCGCTAAGCCCGGGATCTCGTCCCGCAGCGACAGGAAACGTGAGCGCAGGTCGTTCCTCCGCTTGCGCTCGAGGAAGTTGTGCGCCTTGCGTTTGTCTGTGTCCTCGCAGTCGGAGGACTGGGGGCTGGAGAAGAAGTGGGGCTTTGAGGGAGAGCTGTGGGGATGGGAGGATGAGGAGGAAGAGGAGGAGGGAGGAGACGAAGGGGATGTGGAGCAGGTAGGAGAGGAGGCCCTGGGGTTGGGGGACTCTGACCGGACTCCGGCCACGGTCACATGAGACTTCCTGCTGTCTAAGTTCAAAGGGGCGTGGCCGGGCCGGGGCTGGTGGTAATGAGAGTTCTGGTGCGGCTGGGTGGCCTGGGTGGAGGCCTCCTGTCGGACCCTCTTCCGAGGCGGCTCAGCCGGCGGGAGCGTGTCCGGAGAGGGCGCAGCATAGTTGTGCTGCTGCTGGTGGATGGAAATGTGGAAACGCTTCATGCTGGGGTCGAGGGGGTCGGCTCGCACCGTTATGGTCACTGGTTTGCGATTGTTGACCAGCCGACGAGGTTTGCGTTGCTGCTTGTGCTCCACTGTCACCACATCAATCTCCTCTTCGTCCTCATCTTTGTCATCTTCATCATCTGAAAAGGGCAAGAGGGAAGGTATTAAATGGTGCGTTTGATTGTGCAAAATACCTGCTAATGACTGCAGGTGACAGCTGAAGTTGGAAAGATGAGTCACGTAAAAAGGAGCCACCTCAGTGGACACACCGCCCCAGCCTCCTGCCTCCTTAAACCAATTAAACGCTTCAGTAAAAATGAGCTTCACACAGCCTCGTGAAACCTACATGATCTCACACACGCTGCAGAATACACACTCTCACAGTGATGATTCGCCGAGTGAGGATGCGAGACAGAGACAAGGTGAGGTTAGGTTAAGAAGCACTCAGGTGCAAATCAGCAACTCTTCGACTTGTTCAAATGAAAACTAATATTCAACGCTTTGCACGTTTAAAACCATTTGCTGCTCTATTTACTCGAGTGGAAACGGGGTATTAGATGAGTAAAGGGCTTATCGACTTGATTCCCGCCAACTGACTAGACTCTTGGGAGATTTTCGATGCTCTTTTAAATTGAAACACACTTTTAAAGTAATTGCAACTCTGTGCATTTGACTGCTCAGAAAGTAGTAATCTCTATATGAATAACACAGTAAAGAGGGGACGGACAAAGAGCTTTGGTGGGAGGGGTGCCTGCCTATTATTTACAACAGAATTCATATGACAAAAGATGACATCTCATATTACAAGGCATATAGAATGAATTTCCTCAAGTAGCCCTATAATTACTCTTTATTGGAGCCTAAGCACACATTTATTTCCTATGATTGCTCATTCTCCTCTTCTTTGAGCACATATTATCCCCTGAAACAGTGTAAAATACTGCCTCAAACTCATGTCAAAGAATTCTGCAGGCCCAGCCGACCTCTTGAATGGCTAATCCCGCTCTATTCACAGCCCTGGCTGGCTCGCACCAAATCCACCCACTGACACAATTGGCGCTGCAGCCTGTTGAGTGGAGGAATGCAGCAACAAGTTCGCTTTGTGACATTCCACACACCATTACGCATGGTCCAAGCTCAACATCACATGGCAGCCCACATACCAATCTCAATCATATGGGGTCACAGAGTGGAAATGGAAAAAAAGGAGGTCTGGAGTCAGGGAAGATTTTGGCTAGACATAATAACTAAAAAGAGGGTTGGATTTTCCTTCCCTCCCCTCCTTCCCTCCTTGTTACATAAAAGTTCCAATAATAATGAGTCCTCTTATTGAATTCATGTCTAATCTGAGGCAGCGAGTGCAGGAGAGGATATTGTTATCATAAGTCAGACTGGAGGAACAGGCAGAGGGAGCAGCTGGTCTGCTGGAGCCCAGCCAAGCAGCAGATGTTTCAATGGGCGTCGCTCTCTGGGCTTGAAGCATGTGTTGCATGCACCAAGGTAACGCAATGCAGTCATCATGTGCCATGCCAACCCTTATTGCCAGATAATGGCTAATCAAAGCAAAATATTAACTAAATGTAATGAGAGAAAAAAACATGAAATTTCAGGTTCAATTAACCCTTAGTCACCCCTGTAAAAAATACTTGAATATAATTCATGTGGACAGGCAAATTGAGAGGAACTACAAAGCAGATATTTTGGAAAATCAAAGATATTATTGAAATAGCATGAGAAAACTACCATAAAGTGGGATTATGGTCACTAAATACCTATGGAGCAGACGTATAGCCTACAAATAACAACAACAACAACAACAACAACCATAAAGCTTCACCACAGACAAACAAGTCAAAGAAGAGCTAGTAACATGTCAGAAAAGTCCCATATGTTGCATATTCCATCTGTTACTGACCTGATGAGTCGGTGTGAGACTCGGAACCAGAGGACACTTGTTTCTTGCATCCACCGTTTAACGGGAAAGTGAGCACCGCAGCTGGGTCCACACAGTCCGCCGCTAGTCCGCTGAGGGCCGACGCGTCGGCGGGGGCGCTCTGCGCTCTTCCTGGGGATGTAACGGCAGACGCGGCTGCGACTTTAGCAGCGGCCCCCGTCCCGGGACAGGATGCGCAGCGCTCTCCTACAACTCTCTCCAGCTGCTGTCCGGCCGAGAAGCCGCTCCACATGCAGTCCTGGATGATGATGGAGCTCAGGTTCCCGAAGGAGTCATTGGCCGTTGTCAGCTTGCAGGGCAGGTCCTGCTGCTGTTCGTCCTCCTGCCCTAAGAACTGAGAGACCCACTCCAGCTTGTCCCCCAGAGACGGGCAGAGCAGCCCGACCCTGCCCGACCCTTCCACAGCCCGGATAGGGGACATGGGCGGGGTCGGTACCAGCTCGAATTTCTTCCATATGTCCTCGCTGGGCGCTGTGGACTTGAAGAAATCCTCGTCCGGGTCGTGGTGGTCGTCGTAGAAATAATGTTGGTAGTGGTCGAGGTGGTCCATGTCCCAGTTTTCATAACGAGGCGCGGTGGAGCTAATGCCCGGCATCGGGGCTGCAGGCAGTGGGGTGAATCACTCCCTGTTCCCTCTGTCTGCAGGGAGAGAGAGCCAACAGTTGTATCAGAACTGAGCCTCATTCTCATCAAAATAATCACACCCCTGTCCGCAGACATGTTGCCCTCTGGGGGGGAGTGGGTTGATTTTGTGGCCATGCAAAATGCAGCTATTTCGGATGCATCCTGCTGTTTTAATTATATTGTTTGTTACTGCAAAATATTGTCCTAGTTTTCAGAGAAAAACATCCACAGAGCTGTAGCAGCTAAAGTACCTGCATCAGAACATGGTGTGCCAATTAAGACTACAAGAGTCCGTGTATAGATTAATGAGCATAGACACACTGAAAAAACACTATGGTGATTAATCAGGCATAAATACAAAACTATCCTATACTTAAATGCCGCAAAGTTAAAGTTAAACTACTTAGTGTTGCTGCTGAGAAGTTCAAGTTTCGCAACAGTGTTTCATTACATAACAGTGTTTTAGTAGTATACTGTGACAGAGAGAGAGGAGGGTGGTTTGGGCTTCTATTTTCTGCTGGCTGCTCGGCAGAAGATAGAGTGATTAAATTAGATCGAAATAGATTAATTGGGTAGACAGGTACGGGTCCTGCCTGTCAATGAACCTGGTCAGACCGGGGGAGTCGTATGTAAAGTGTTATCTGACTCCTCCTCGGTTCAGCGACTCCCTATCAAGCTCAAAGAATTCAGCTGCGACTAAAAAAGCGCCGATCAGTTAATTAAGCAGCAGACGCGCTGGAAAGCTGCACACCCAAAACTTCCAAGCGGCTCATTTATTATCCGACAACCTCTATCCCTGCGCCTGTGTGTTAACATCCTCCTAAGGGAACTTGCTGAAGACTAAAAGAAGAGTTTTACCTGGTGTTGAGAGTGAAAAACCTGTCTGCGTCTTCATAGATCCGCCGTGCGCAATTTAAGTGTCCCCAAAAAAAAAAGCAGCAGCCACAATGATTCCTTGCGTATAATCTGCCTCAAAATGTGAGCTCTCCCGCTGATCCAGGTTGTAAACAGTCGTTGAGGTAAATGAGTCCGTTTGGCCGCAGTCCCACCGCTCACAGGGCTGGATGGGCTTCGGCTGTGGTCACTTTTCTTTGCCGACTACTGCACTATATGATCCGGGGGAAGGAGAGTTGGCTATTATGCATAAAAGGCGGGTCGTAGTAGGAGAGCCACGCCTGCCGTTTAAAGGTGCAGTGCGCGCAAAACACGCATGATGCGCTGCAGAGGGGATGTTATGAGGGCAGAGCGTTATATGACACCGATTTCATAAGATGACACTGTTCTGCTTTTGCAATAATTATGCAAACATAATAACAAGGTGTGTGTGTGAGCGTAAACACACTTGTGCAAATGCAAGAGCACCTGTGTGCAATCATCATGCTGCATAATAAGGCTTTAATAGGGAGGACATCTTCTACAACAGAGAGCAGTGGCTGGTTTGTGTGTGTGTTTACTTGTACATCTATCTTTGTGAGGACCAATTTGAGTTTTAGACCTTGGGTGTGAGGACATTTCTGGAAAGTGAGGACACAACACTTTCGGAAAGACTTTCAAAGGACTGTTTGAGGGTTCACACTTGGTTTTAAGGTTCGGGTTAGAATTAGGTTTAGGGTAAGACATGTAGTTGTGATGGTTAAGGTTAGGGTAAGGGGCTAGGGAATGGATTATGTCAATGAGTGTCCTCACGAGTATACAAGTACAAACGTGTGTGAGTGTGTGTGACGGTCACAGTGATTTGATGTGGACATATGGCTGCAGTATCCGATGTCGTCCATGCATCTCATAGTCTCTGTAATCAATATCAGGCTTATGATGAAGAGCCCTCCCTCTGAGAGAGTCAATATGGACGCAACACTCTGTGTCTGCCATGTCGTGTGTGTGTCCTCGACAGCTGCACACACACACACACATGCAGACACACACACCAACAACTGCTGACACTTGTTTTTCTTGCCATATGAAACCTTCTCAGTCTTGCCTTTTTTTTTTTTTTTTTTTTTTGACTCATGAAACTATGCCGCAATAAACTTGGGTACACTCGCTCTTGAGGATGATGATTGAGAAACATCCTTCCTATAACTGCTCCTCTGAAGTTCCCCCTCCAGCTCGGCGGCGATGCAGACAGCGTGAAATCCTTGTCTGTCCTCCTCATCTTCCCATCAAACTCAGACACCAGCCCCCTCCTCTTTCCCTCGAACCCCATCTTCTGTCACTCATCCTCTATTCTTCTCTCCTCAGTTTTACCCTTGCCTACTTTTCTCTCTCTCCCCCCTCTTGCGCTTTTATCCCCAGTCACCCCTGATCAAAAAGATCTTGACCCTACATGAAACGGGGAGACTTTAGAGGGTTATATCCCCTGTTTCCCAGGAGAGAGCCTACAAAGACACAGAACTAACAGACTGGAGAAGCAGAAGCTGCAGTCTTTCAGTTTCCCCATCTGTATCACTTTCTCTCTCTCAGCTCGTCCTGTTTCTGATCCCTCTTTCTCTTGGCGCTTTCATCTCGTTCCTCTCTGTCTTCTGCCTTATTACATACTTTGAAATGCTTAATCTGCCTCCCCGCTTTGAATTAATCATCAGAAGTGAATGGGTGCAAGGACCATCTACTTAAAATGAAAAGAAAAGAAAAATAAATGTCTTTTCAATAAAATAAGTAGATTAAGTGAGTTTAGCCCTCACTGGGGGGAGTCTCCACTCTTTAAATCATTTATATGTACAGAAATGTGCACCTTTCTACTTAACAGCAACATTTCATTGAAATGTAAATGTAAATATGATTCTGGGAAATGTTCTTCCTTATGTATGTGTTGTGGTGGGGCTCAGAAGGAAATCGCTGATTTGCTGTAATGGATTAGTGAACCCTGTTTGCGTGAAAATAGGAGAGGTTTGTGATGTGAGCTGAACCTCTGATCTGTCTCCCTCTATTTTCTTTTTCTCTAGAAAACGCCCATACATACTGTACAGACATGCGAGAGACAGTCTCATAGGATTAGTGAAACATTATCACTCATGAGGTAACAATTAAGTGGTATCTGCTCCCAGAATAGAGAAGCTGATAGTGTTGATCTGCACTGTGCATATTAATATATAACATTATAGCGCTCGTGTGCAACAATTAAAGTAAACCTCGACAACCTTGACGTAGTTCAGCATTTTGGAAAATACACTTATTTGCTTTCTTGCTCAGAGTTAGATGAGAAGATTGTCACCTCTCTCATGTCTGTACAGAAAATATGAAGCCACAGCCAGCAGCTGGTTAGATCTCCGTCCGAAGGTAAAAAAATCAGTCTACCTTTAAAGCTCACTATTAACATATTATATCTTGTTTGTTTAATCCGCACAAAAACTGAAGAGCAAAAAGACAAGTTGAGGTTTTACGTGGGATTATGTGCAGGACTATTTCTTGGACGGGCGCAGTGACTTCTTGGAGTTGTAACCATGAAGTTGCCAGGCAACTGGTACTGGTACAAGAAATAGTCCGGTACATTACTAGACTATTTTCCCTCCTTCCCAGTCTTTATGCTAAGCTGCAGACATGAGAGTGGTATCAGTCTTCTCATCTAAGGCCGTATTCAGACCAAATCAGGCGCTGTGGCGAAAACACCAGTCCTGATGGATGCCTCTCATTCATTTGAATGAACCCAGTCCGGTGGCACAGTGGCGGTGCCAACGCAGGAGCCTCTGGCAAAAAAACCTGAATCTGGCACAAACTTTTGCCGCAACGCAACATCATCCGACAAGATGCTGCGTTGGCCAATCACATACGCTGTACTCTACTGTTCCCCTCACGATTGCTGCGACAAAAGACAAAATAATTGCTGCCGTGCTAACTTTCCAGAGTTCTACAATCCTGTCCTGTAGTATTATAAACCGATGTGCAGTCTTTTGCCGCTTGATAAGCCTTCAAATTCACGGATGCTCAAACTGGTCTTCAGTGATTGTATTTCATGTCTCACCAGTTCCTGAAGCAACACACCCCCACCACTGTAGCCCCTTGCGCATGAATGTATTTCACAAAAAACTACTCCTTTAACAGACAGCAGCAATGATAAAACTTCACTTCATCATCCATGAACTCACTGTCCTGTCGTACCTCTGCCACCGCTCTCACCTTTCTCCATCTGCATTGCACATTTCTCATTCCCAGACATCTTAGGGGCATTAAAAGTGGGGCAGCTCAGTTTGTTAGTGAAGTTTTCTCCCAAAATCAAAGATTATAACACTTGCTGTTTTCTTTACGCACTTCCCCTGCAGCCTTTGGTATAACATACTGTGCTTGCAATTGTGTTTCATTTTATTGTAATGTGGTCGCCTCTAATCATTACATTAGATTCGATTAAATGCAGCTGTAATGATCCCCATGGGGCTGTCGCAGCAGCAGCAAAGTACAGGATATGATTTTATCATACAGAATACTGCAGATGATTAAAAACATCACACTTATTATGCAAAGAGAGAGAAAAGTAGTGCAGCAAATATAGAAAGAAATGTAGGTTTACTTGAATAAACCTATGTGTGTGTTAAATATGCATATTTGTAAATGTAGATTTACACACGGATTTATAATGTTAGCTCTCACCAGATTATAAAAGAAAAGTAGCATATACATAGAAATAGAAATATGCAGAGGCTTGCTTTGTTCACTGTCACCTTAATATACAAATTAAAATGTCTTCCCACAGGACTATTAGTATTTACATAAGAGATCATTACTCAGTGTGTGTAAAGGGATGATTTATTGCACTGAGGAAGGAAAGGAAAAAAGGGATGGAGCTGGAGAGAAGAGTGATAGCCGGGAACGTAGGTGGTGAGAAGAGACGACGAGGGCCAACCCTCCTTCTTCCTGGGTCACCCTTCACGTCGTTCCTCCAGCCGCCCTCGCTCCACCTTGACTCTGACCTTCCAGACTGATCAATGAACACCTAGTCTGCGACCCACCCATCAGTGTGTCTGCGGTGTCTGGGCTGCCACAGGTTCACTTCATGTAATCTGGGAGACTGGAGAGGAAAAGTGACAGCTGCTACCCACTGGATGGAGTTGACCTCCTACTGACACGCTAACCACACACACACACACACACACACGGTAAAGGAGAGGATTGCCTTTCAGTCCAGATGCTCATTACATCAAGCTATTGCACACACACATACATATACACACAATTTCTATTTCTGTGTCTTACCCTCCACCGCATCCCATGCTTATTTTTTTAAAGGGTCAGTTCACCCAAAGTACAAAAAAACTAATTTTCTCACTTCCCTCTTGAAATTTGTTTGTGTTTTTAGCAGGGACAATGGCCAGACATTGACTGTCCCACAGTTAGCCGGATAGCTAAATTTCATCAGCAGTTGACGTTGCTCTCAGCATTACAAAAACCTTCATTTGAAATATTCAAGAGCATCATTTCTTTCCAAAAACAGCGTCCTTGTTGCTATGGATCATCCACAGAAGACAGTTTTCTCAGGGACTATTTCTTTGGTTAAAAGAAGTTCCAGTGAAAACTGTTCACAAAAATGTTTAATGTAATTTTTACTGTGAATACCACAAATGAAATTCCATTTACTTCTGTTTAATTTGGGGTGTAGGCAGAATTTGCAGGGATGGATATCTCAAAACCTGAATAAATAAAACCAAAACTATTTGATATATATATATATTTTTAATAATTTGCTTAAATTGAGTCTTTAAAGGTCCTGAAAACCTATTTTGTCAATCTGCTTCTTACTATGAGTGATGGGGTCCTACATGCACGCACGCATTTCTGCAAAAAGTCAAACAATTTTAAGCATTTCACATGAGAGATTTCTTTATTTTCTCACTTTTCTCACTTGTTTGAAGGGGGCGGGGCTCAGCTGGAAAAAGGTGATGTTGTGTACTTCCGTGCACCAATCAGAGTTTAGAAACATTTTAATCAAAATCTTCTGCTTATGTTGCCAGACCTGTCAATCAACTCTGATCAAACCTTTAGGTTAATAAATAATAATAATAAATACCTAAAGATGTTTTTACAACCTTTGATTGTTGCTTATTTAATATTATAGTGAAATATTTGGGATTTTAAACCAAGCTATAAAAATGTGTGTATACGGGATTTCCAAGTAATATGTGGGAGAATATTTTCCACAAAATCAATCGGCACACCATCAATTTTGACCCCCTCTGACTCGACTCTGTAGTATATCTTTGGCTCTATAATTTATCTTCCTGTGTCACTGAGTGTCATGTTTCCAACAACTATCTGTATATAACCACATCTGTGCAAAAACAACAGCTGTGTGTAATCGAATGAGAAATTGATTTTAATCAAACGGCAGCACAGCTAATGATTAGCAGTTATAGAAAAGCATCAAGGAGGCAGGAAATCCATTCAGCCTGATGAGGATACGGCTGAATGCTGAATACCAAGAGTGAGCAAACCTCATTGCTTTCACATGTAACAAACACAGTGTAATGTGTAGACAGGTAAATCAACTTTCTACCTTGCATGCCCACCCCAAATTACACACACACACACACACACACACCAGCAGCACTGATTGACAAGCTGTTGTTACTCAGTCGCTCCTCTTCTTTCTTCAGTGACTTTTATTGCATTCTGTGTAGAAATCAATTCTGGAGGAACAGGCTGTCAGCACAGACTGTACCCTGGAGAGACAGAGAGAGAGAGAGAGAGAGAGAGAGAGAGAGAGAGTGGTAAAGAGAGAGATCGAGAGTGTGAAAAAGAGAGGGCTATGTGTGTGTGTGTGTGTCGGAAAGCAAGGGAATAACAAGTGTCTGCAGGAGAAGGAGAGAAGACGGGGAAATGGAGGAGAAAGATGCTGTGCGCAATAATGAATTAGAGGAGGGTGTGAAGACTGTAGAGACAACTGGGGAAGGGCGGGAGAAGGTATTATATATCAAGGGAGTGAGGGGTAAAAGAGGGAGAGACAGAGGGGGGTGAGAGAAAAAAGAAACAGCATGATGGAGATTTAGGGAGGTGAAGAGATAGCAGTTCACAGGAACAGACTTGAAGAAAACGATGCAATTACATAACTGATATTTGGCAGGGCAGCGTTACTGAGCATTCTTGAAGCGCTGCACACTCTGACACACACACACACACACACACACACTGACAGATACACAAACTCTCAGTCAACACAGAGTACAGATAATCCCACATGTATGCACACAAACCGTAGTAAATAAATGCAACCAAATAGTACTCTGCTAACATTTCCTCTGATAAATCGCCTGCTGTTTTGCATTTATGTAAATGCAAACTGTCTGAGAAATCAACAGTGTGTGTGTGTGTGTGTGTGTGTGTGTGTGTGTCTCTGTGTTATAACCAACTGAGCTGATTGTTTTGAATGTGTCTACAGAGTGAGGATGCACTTGTGCTCTGGTGGCCATCACTGTTTTGTGTTTTGTTCTCTTATTTATATCACAGCTTCTCCATACTAGCACACAGGTCAGCTGTTTCGAACAGGACCAGTTAGGATGAATATTTGTCAATACTTCAGTTACATATGAAGTCTTCATTTAATTAATGCCTCATATTCTAAAATGTTATGTTCAGTATAGGGGGATAAGTGTTTCCTTTTGGTCATGCAGGACTTCAGGCATCCTGTAACATAATAATTATCGATGATGCAATGATGACTATAAATGGTGGGCTAAGCACACGTGGCCTCCAGCTGGTGATGTTCAAAATGTTCAAAATTGTAAACAGACAAGCATTCATGTTTCTACCATGTTTGCTTGTACCAGTAGGCAAATTATATGAAAAACAAAAAAAAACTATTTAAAAAAAAAAACGTGTTCTTCATTAAAGCTGGGGTAGGGAAATATCTGTGCAACCTAAGCAAAACCTTCCGCCTCTCTCTCTGCTGCCTCGTATCACTCCGCTGAGCCCCTCCCACCAAACCCACAACTTGAGCTACTGAGCCCGAAGCTCCGTGTGGAGGGACGTGTTGCTGCAGGCAAAGGAGGTATTAGAAATTTATCACAAGTTGCAGGATTTTCGGCAGGATTTTCACCGTCTGAAGGGACGTGTACGTGCATCTGCTCTTGTAGCTTAGCCAATACAAACGCACCGTCTCTCTGAAATAACCTGTAAGTCTCCCGTCACGGGCTAGATTTTCTGAAGCCTGAAAACAGAGCCAAGAGGAGGGGCTGAAGTAGAGGTCTGCTCTCAGACCACTTGAATTACAATATGCTGCACGGTTTTTATGGATTTGTTGGCCAATGATGCTAAAACAATACTGCCTACTTAACCTTTAACCTTTAAAACATTTAAAGCTGCATTTAAATCTAAATCTAAATTTTTGGCCAACTGGGGGGCAGCAAAAACAAGCTGTAAACACAAAAGTGACATATTATCCCCTTACAAAGTTGTTATGGTGAATGTATTAACTAACATTTTCACAGCCAGCAGACATAGAGCAACATTAGCATTCAGTTAGCTTTCACCTTGTGAATGTAAGTCTCTGATTTAGCTCTGTTTTAGTCTCCACCAACTCCTGTGGGAAAGTATCTGGCTCTTTTGCTGCTAAATGCTCCACAATTTCCTGCAGCTAGATGCTAAATTTGTCCGTGTCTGCCATGTGGTGGGGTGGGGCAGGTAGCTACAGTTGATATTATGAGCTTTTCCACTTAAATCAGCTGCCTGATGTAGATGAAAGGGCCAAAGAACCAAAACAATGAGCTGAAAGACGCTATAAAGCTCTTTAGAGCTGAGGGGAACTACATAAAGTCTGGTCATAATTATCTGTGGCCTCGTCACTATGAGCGATTCTTTTGACATTAAACATAGATATTTGATCCGTTAAGTAGTTGTAGTAGTAGTAGAAGTGTTATTTTCAATCCATAATGGGTATAGTGTTTACCCACTACATCCATCACAACTTCAAATAAGGTGGTGTCACCTTAAAACCAAATACAGCATCTCTGTGTCCCTGTACAGCTTTTGGTACATTGCATGAATCCCTCACCCATTGTGTCCTCTCTGTCTGCAGCAGATCAGAACGTGCTGTTCAGTAGTGAGACATCTAGTGGTGGGAACTAATGCTCTGACTCCTGACTGCTTGACTGGCACGCTGGTCTTGAAGCTGAAAATGCCTGGAGACAGCAGTTCTAAATCAGACAAATCCTGTTGCTCTGTTTTGTACATGCTGTACAAAATGTGGAATGCACTAAACCACAAGAGGACAAATAGTTGTCAAAGCAACACAATGTGAAGTTTAATATTCCTTTATGTACACTGGAGCGAGAGAGCTCTACTAATTTATCCAAGAATTTACAGGCAAAGAAGTATGAACTGTAGCTGCAGCCTTGAATCTGCTCTCTGCCTACTGGCAAGAATGAAGACATCACTGGGCTTTTGAACACAGTGAAGATGTAACCTTGACGAGCTGATACAGGACAGTCTTTGTATGTGCAGACAACAGCGTCATGGCAAACACTTTGATGCAGAGCAGATGTCAAAACTGCAGCCTGCACCAAAACATCTAAAATAAAGTGAACACCATACAGTCAAATGCCACAGTTAAAGTTGTGATAAGTAGTTGTCTATTTGTGCAGCTCCCTTTTGAGACCTAAATGTATCTCAGATATCAGCTGGCAAAGCTGCTTTAACACTGATATGGGTTTCCAAGTTAGATTGACTTTACTCCCTGTCAAAGAAAGTCCTGTCAACAGTTCCTGTAAGGTTTATTTTACCCATCTCAGGGTAACAGGAGGCAGCACCAGGTGGCCACGTGGGAAACACCCTGGACCCTTCAGTCCATTACAGCCTGAGCACAGACAGACAAGCTCTGTCACTCATATTCACATTTATGGGCAACCCTGTGTCTCCTCTGACCTGCATATGTTTGGACTGTTGAAGAAAATCCATTTGAATCCCTCTTGCTGCTTGTTAAGAGGGATTCGATTGCTGCTAACCCAAAGTTGTGCAGGTGACACATTTAAAGCTGCACCAATCAATATTCTTATGTATAAAATGGGTCAAATGTCAACGTGTAATATGAAAGGGGTCATTCATAGTGACAAACTCACAGAGAAGTATCACCTGATTCTGCAGTTCACCAGCTCTATGTAGCATTTTAGCATCTTTCAGCTCGTTGTTTGGGTTTTACAACCCGGGACTTTGCTGTTTTTGGTTCGCCTCACCGCTTTAGTTGTAGCTTTTGGCCACAGCAGGCAGCTGTTTTTAGTGAAAAAGCCTTGAAGAACTACTGTACACTACATGCCCAGCACCAAACCGCAGACAGACAAAGTTAGCAACTAGCTGGTGAACATAGTGGAGCATTTAGCAGCTAAAGAGCCAGATATTTCCCTCAGGAGTTGGCAGAGAGTATTGGACTTACATTCACTAGGTGGTCAGAAAAACAACTCTTCAAATGTATCCTAATCCTCTTCATCTTCTGTATGTGTAAATAGGCAACTGTTAGATACATGCACCATATCAACTTTACAAGGTAATGATACGTCAGTGTTGTTTTTACAGCTTTTTGTGTTTTCCCAAAGTGACCAAAAATGGATTAATCTTCTTTTCATCTAGACTTCAACACGCTCTAATCATAGGCTTTAGGCCATAGATGTTTAAGGTAAGGACCTTAGTTTCTGGCAATGCCAGTGAAGGAAGCAGGATTTTCATGTGGTCTGAAAGGCTTACTACAGAGTCAGAAAGTCATATTTTAGTCTACAATGGAAATGTATTTATGACTCCTCCAGATGGTGAGAGGTGTTTGGTGTCCCACGGGGAGCTACATAGCTGAAGCTAACATGACTCGTTAAAGCTGCTGGGCTGTACAGATGCTAAACAGGCTCAGCCTTTGTTATAGATACAGGATTTCCAGCATGTGTCCATAATTGGCAACAAATAATAGTAAAATGTATAGCAAATCTGTGGCATCTCAGTCTTAGGATGAGACATTTTTCTTTGTCTCAGCTGAACTTTTTGATTCAGGTTCAGATTGGTGTATTTTTATAGAAAAAACTCACCTCTTGCATCTTTAAAGGAAGGATGGGGGTGCTAAATGTGTGCAGTGGCTGCTGAATACTGGTCCTGAGCTGGTCTTGTAGCCTGGAGGCAGGAGAGGAAGGGCTGTGTGTGTAACCTACAGATGGGTGCCCAGACACAGATGGGCACACAAACACACACACACACACACACACACACACACACACACACACACACACACACACACACAAAGGGCCCTGCAGAGAGATCAAAGGAGGGAGTGTGGCTTTGGCTTGTCAACAGTGAAGACTGATGGGTGGAGGCATCTGTGTTGGTTGGAGAGCGGAGGAAGTTGAGAGGGGAAGGAGAAATCTGTGCATTATCTTCCACATTATGATCACATTCACTAAATGCAAAAAAATATCTGGATTTCCTAGAAAGTTGGGAAGAACTGACTAATTTAATAGAACTAAAATGCATAACTGAAATAAAAGAAGCAGTGTGTTGTTTCCCATGTAAAAAAAAAAAATAGGTATAACTGATCATGTAGGCTTGACAGAACTCCATCATGACAGCTTTGAGACATGCTATTTGTTATTCAAATGAACTAACCCTGTCTTTGCAGATGAGACGGGAAAACTGCTGTTTTCTTTCTCCATAGGCTCTTGTCAGAAATGTACAAGCTATAAACATAGCTGCCCACACAACAGAGGAGGATAAGTGGAGATGAAAGGAGCCGGCAGAGACCACCTCACCTCATAATTAGTCCTAATTAAGATTAATTGCCTTTTGGAGAGCGGGGGTAATTTCTATTGGCCCTGTGGGTGTGATTCAACACACAAGGATGATTCAAAACAAAACAAGACTAAGATCGCCTCAGTAGTTAGCATTGTCTCATAGTACAGTGCCTAATTTATTTCAGTACACTGGTACATTAATCTCAGTACCACTTAAGAGCTCTGAGAACATTTATTTAGCAACCAAATACTGGAAACATGCTTGCAGAGTGATCAGCATAAGGTAAACAACCACCAAAATGGCACAAATCATTTATTTAAAGCTGCTGTAATCAATATTTTTATGTTGACAATGGATCACATGACTACTTGTATGTGAAAGGGGGCACCTGTAGGAATGAACCCACAGAGAATTATCACGCAGCTCTGCAGTCTTTCAGCTCATTGTTCTGGTTTTCTGGCCAAAACAACTCAGTAAGCGACTGTTTTTAGCGGAAAAAAGCTCTAAAAACCCACTGTACACTACCTGCCCTGCACCAAACAGCAGACAGACAAGGTTTGCTCCCTTAGTCAGATAATGGGCCTATATTCTAGAAACATTTGCATTTTGGAGTTGGTAGAGACCAAAAATAGAGCTAAAAAGTGAGAGTGAATATTGGGCTTCCATTCACCAGGTGGCCAGAAACACAACTCCAAATGAATCATGATGTTGCTCTGTAACTGCTGGATGTGTAAATAAGCGACTGTTTGCTAACAAGTTTGCCATATCAACTTTATAAGGTGATAATATTTCAGTGTCATGACTCATGACAAAACAACAGTTTGAAAAAATATATTGACGTGCGAATTAATAGCACAAAAAAAAATGCTTCCGGTGTGTAAAGGTCTTTAGTCCTATGGGTCAGGCTCTAAAAATGCTGGATCCTACATTTCCCATAATCCAGTTCAATAGAGTAATTGCAACTCCCCACCCCCAGTTAGTAACTCAGGTTTTCTCTTATAAATTTGTAGTCTCCATGCCCAAGCTGAGATAACCCTGATGACATCATTATGACATCATCAGGGTTATTTTCTCAGACCTTAGAAAGCTCTCTCTCTCTGTACTATATATATATATATATATATATCCCAGATGTTCCTACAGGGGTTTCATTTTGTCTCTTCACTGGCGTCACAAATATTTTACAAGAAGTACAAATGGGTACCACACTCACACACTCTGTTATAAAGTATGAGTATGCTCCTTGTACATGATAACTCTTGTGCTGACAAGACTCAAGTATGCAACTGAAGTATTATTAGGTGAAGATGGTGTTCCCGTTTTCATACGGCAGAAGACAATAGACCACTTCCAATCACCAATCCAATCTCTTGTGCGGTGGATTGAGAGGAAAATCCAATTTTCTTTTTGTGTAAAGGCAGGTGATCACTGAGAGGAGAACACTTGTCTCGTCTGTCTCCCGGCCAAAATAACAGCGCTGTGAGTAGGATAATGCTCCCATAGCCAGTATGAGACCATGTGCAGAGAGAGAAAACGTTGCGATGTTGCAGTAGTAGCATGTACTGTATAATACAGACTTTTGCCTAAAATGTGGCTGCATCACATTCGATGAAATAACTGAACCGTCAGGGATGGCCCAGAAGAATTGTGGGAGTTTCTCATCATTGTCCGGCAATAATTGACGTGAGGTGTCATCCAAATGACACATTGTGAGTGTTCAGCGCCCACACACAATCTGCTGCTAAAACCATATATTCATTGTGTGTCTTTGGGTCCTCATCCCGCTACAAAAACTTGCTGCTCTCCCTTCACCCCTCACAAGCTCCCTACCTCCCCCTCCGCAACCACAGAAACACCCAGCAATTGTCTCTCACCATCCCTGCTGAGGAAGACACAATGGTTAACTTGAACAATACCTCCTCCAGCTCCCCCTCAAATGTAGCCAAACTGAGGCAGCCACTGTGTGTGTGAATGTGTGTGTATCTTCTCTTTATTGTCTGTGGAGCATATGGTCTTCTGACATCGCAGGCAGAAGGTCACTGGCTAGGAATTCATGTCATTCTGGGAATCTTTCTGCCTCCTGCCCTATTTAACAAACTTAGTTATAAGGCACTCATGCTTGAAAGTGCAGGCACACAGAGACACACACACACACACACACACACACACAGGCATCCACATGTCCGCACACACCCCCAAGGTATGAAACTGTCCATATTTGCCACAAATCATTTGATACAGGTCATTCAGTTCGATACATGACCTGTTTCAGTTTGATACACCCCTGTGAACCTAATAATTGCAGGCTTCTTGGCCTAATGCAGTATAATTACAGTGTATGTACTGCCACTGTATACTTATATAGAACCCTTTATATGCGGTGGTGGAAAGTAACTAAATACTTTTACTTTTACCTGCATTAACTGCTGTTTTTTTGGGAGTCACTTTGGAGAGTGAACCAGAACCATAAAGCTGTAAAACCAAAACGACGAGATGAAGGATGCTAAAATGCTCAATAGAGCTGAGAGCTGCAGTAATTCTCTGTGGGTTTGTCTGTACGAGCAACACCTTTCACATTACACACAGTCATTTAATCCATTGTTAATATAAAAATATATCTTAATATATTGATTATTGTGGAAATATTCTTTACTCCACTAAATTTATTCGACAGTGATTTATACTAGCTACTTTGGAGATTAAGATTTTATGCTCAGAACATATAGTCATATTATAAAATATGATGCATTTTTATGGAATAAATTATGGAGCAGCTTCATTATTAAAATGCTCTTTACATTTTGATCCATCAGTGAAAGGAAAAGATGGTAGTATTGAGTACCATTACACCCTTAACACACATACACATACACACGCACAGACACACACACACACACACACACACAAACACACACACACAGGCAATCAGACTAGCCAGATGTTATCAGGAGCAGATATCAATGAGGAGCATCTTGTTACATCTTAAGTGCGGGGAGGGAGGGACTGAAACACACTACTCTTATTGTGATGTGACTACTTTGGGGGAAGGGATGAGGGGTAAAAGGTGGGGGTGGGATGAAGATGAAGAAAAGTGTAAATGTTTCTATAATCTTGGCCCCTTGAATGTCTAAGAAACACAGAAAGTAGGGAGTGAAGAAATGATAAAGAGATGAAGGAAATACAGGGAAAGAGCAGACAATTAGACCAAAAATGGAGGTTAAATATGGTGGTGGTGCTGCTGGGTTTGAGTAAAGAGATGGTGTGGGTGGGGTTATTGAAGTAATCAGACCCCAGGGAGAGGCTCTGATGGGGGGCTGTGGTCTCTCAGGTGGCAGCCTCTTGCCTCGGGGGTCTGGGTGGGCTTCCTCGTGTCGGCCCTGGCTAGTGACAGATGTCTCTCTCTCTCTGAAACAGCAATAATTCACCACTAATCAGCAGATGATACTGTAACAGAGGGTGGGTGGGGTTAAAGAGAAGTAGAGGGGGAGGGAGTGGAGTTTGTGAACATTCATTTAAAATGTGTGTTGCAGGACTTTTTCTGTGTCCTGCTCGTCTGAGGATATGTGCACATGTCTGCACGTGGTGGCGTTAAATCTAACAGTGCGCTGTATATCTTTGCCCCTGAATCTGATCTCTCTCCCTCCCACTCCCCTTCTCGCAAGATACAGAGACCATGATGAGAACATGTGGCTGACATGAATAGATGGTGACGATTACTGACTCTCTCTCTGTGTGTGTGTGTGTGTGTGTGTGTGTGTGTCCCAATCATGGCAGTAAATCCATCTGTACTCAGGCTGTTATTATCCATCCTGTATCTGGGTGTATTTCTCCCATGCTGACACATTCTTCAGGGGTTGGATGGGGGAGAAAAGCAGCACCTATGGATGGGTGGTGCTGTGATAGCAGTTTGTGTGCACGTGTCTGGGTGTGTTTGCGTGTATTTTTGTGCATGCATTGGTGCATGCGTTTGTGTGTCCATGTGCGTGCACGTGTGACTTTGTGCGCATCATGTGCGTAAACTTGCATGTTTGTGTGCCGGTGTCTGACTCTGGTAATGTAGTATCCTCCAGGGATGCTGATCCTCAGATCCAGCCTGTCAATCATTGTGATTGATCAGTCTTCGGCCCCTCCCTCCCTCATTCCAATCCGATCCCCCTCGCCCTCTCCTCCCATTCCGAGCCCCCTGGTGATTAATCACTCAGTCAATCAGACAGGTAGCAGTGACATCATCCAATACTCCCCCCACCCCACTTAAAGAGACACACTGACAGTTGGTGGTCAGCTAAGTGATGACAACAGATCCGCTGCGTCCCCAGCAGTCCCTGAAGTAATCATATTCTCTTACATTGACTTTATGATACAGAGCAGTGTAACAAGAGTGCCAAAGAGAAGGTTTGCACTGGAAATGACTTTATTGCTCATCGAAAAAGGAGCTAATTTGTCTAGCATTACAAGCATTTTGCATGCTATATTATCCTCTTGCACACAGAGGTCAGGCTCTTTGTACTTTTTTTTTTATTTTTTTATTTGGGCACTTCGGTGAACTGAGTTTGTAGTTTATAACTGAAAAGTATACATTACATACAATTTGTATCTAATCAGTGTTGACAGGCACATCACGTCTAACCTGAAATCTTTCCACAGTACTTCATAAACCAGAGACAGCAAACACAGAATCTAGTTACATCGTCTCACCTCTTGGTTGTTGGTTTGCAGATATCTAATAGAGTGAAATGTCATCAGCTGACCAGGTAATATGAACACAGAATGTATATTTTGCTGTACTATAGATACCTGGCATGGTCAGCCACATATATACTGTATATATATTTCTTTTCAACAGAGAAATTATAAAACTTTATTTTACTTTGTAATTAGATCAAATTTTTCATACAGGTGTAGAAAGGTTGAAGCTCAGTTATCATCACTGGAAAATACTGCTCTAAAATTAAAAATACGGAGCCAATATTGTGTTGCTGTGTAGTCTCATGTCTTAGTAAGACATCGTTACTGCTAGTAATCTTTTGCAGTCGTCAGTTCCTAATTTCCGACTCCAGCCTAGAAGTTACCAAAGTATGTGGTTCTCTGCAGGTGGTGTTCTTTCATTTGGCCCCATCATACTTGTGCATTTACTAAATAAACACAGAAAAAAGGGGAACACATCGATCACAGAATAGCTTTTTTGTGGCTACATGTATTTTCATAGTTTTGTGACAAGTTGTTATGACAACTGTATGTTGGTAACCTTTTTTCAAGCTGTTCAGCATTACATAATTACATAAATATTCATAACCCATTACATATTGACTGACTGGCAGTATGCTGACGCCAACGCCTCACACATCCAAAAAGGAAGAATGACTAATATCTATAATATATCTAAAGACCACATCTAGCAATACACAAACCTGATTCAGACCACAAATAAGAAAAGTTAGATAATGAATATCATTAGTTTTTCAATTTGTGACAGTGGCCTTTTAGAATAGCTTGATCAAATGGTGCAATTTCATCAACAAAAACAAAAGTGGAGCCGCGATGAGAACAAGAGTCATGCTTTAACAGGAACAACATGTCAGTATCTCACAACCTTGGGGTGTTCCTTTCACTCCCCAACTCTACTTCAGCACCGCAAGCACTGCTTCAGCTCAAGGACCAGGAAACAGAATTCTCTTCTATGTGACCCTGAACACTGTTTGCAAGTGCCAAGGCCCTTTGAAAAGAGGAGCCGTGCTGATAAAGTCACTGCAGAACTCCTTGTCACGTTTACCCAAACACTGTACACTGGATGAACATTATTACTGACTTCTACCAATACTCAGTGCCCACTGCTCTTATTTGTGCTATAATTGCTGTGTGTGTTAGTATATATAGGCTATGTTTCTTCAGTAAAGGTCAGGGGCTCTGTCACCTTTCACCTGCTGCTTTCCATTCATAGCTATTTGACCTGCACAGTCATGTCATTTCACAAATGAAAGAAAAAAAATCCTACATGCAAAAACATTCAGAGAAAGAAGAAACATTTCCTGGAATAACTGCATAGCACATGAACGATCCCAGCCCTGGTCACCATAGCAGGAACATTGACTTTTCCTGCTCCCTGCTGGGCATGTTGTTTTCCTGCACCCAAGGCCAATTGTCCCCATCCCCTTGGCTAACATCTAAATTAAGCATGATAGTATTTTTTTCACTTCCATATCACAGCAACAAATGACTGTGAGTGGTGAATGTGTTTTTGTTTGGACTGTTTTTTTATAATTGGTTACACACATTTCTTTATACTGAGTTCACTTCTTGAAAACACATCACACTGTTACCTTGCCGACTTGCAGCTCAGCACAACAGTTCATCTCACATGCAAAATGCACTAATGCAACTAAACATTCATTGTTCATGCACATCTTAGAGTCAACAACCACAACACTTGACAACATTTGTCTCCCAACAAGAAAACATATTCTGTTTCATCCAGCATCTATTGCATCCAGGAGAGACATCTGATCATGTGGACAGCGATCATAAACTTTCCACCTCCATGAATAAAATAATAAAAATCTAGTTTTCTTTTTCTTTTGTTGGATGTAGCAGAATATAGCCAGTTGCAGTTGTCATATTGTTTTATGTTATGAACATAAATTAGCATGTAAATACAGAGTGTTTTGTGGGGGTTGAGTTTGACTGAGAAAACAATTTATGCATTTTAAAAGATGTGGTCACTGAATGCATGATTTTGTGTCAAAGCAATGAAAAGGGATTGCTTGCCTGTGCAAGCAAAATAGTGTGTCCTCATCTCAGCAACACAGACACTGCAATTGTACAACTATTCCAGTAGGTGGCAGCAAAGGTGCATAAATATAAGGTCAGAGAAACGCAATGCCTGTAAAGGGTAACTTCATCGTCTTCACCCTAACAGTTTTTAGAGTTCTATAATGCTCAGCTGATTTTATACAGTAGCTAACAGCTTTAGGGAGATGCTAGCTATTACATTTAAAAGGAGAAGCTTACAGCTGTAAAACTAACAACAAAAAAAATGCTCATAAAATCCCCCTTACTGCCACCATATTGTCCTCGGGAGTCACTCCACATTTATGGAGCAGCTCCGGCCTTCCAGGAAATTCAAAAGTAAAAGTTAAAAGTAAATTAAACAGCACTGGAGAAGTTGTCCGCTGTTGACAGTTTACTATAACATTTTATACGCTGTTTGAGAGGAGATATAAGAGGTCACAGAGAGCAGGAAGCATTAACTGGTATATCTCTGGGGTGGTAATAAAGATAATGGCTAGTGAGTTTAGATAATGGTTTACTCTTGGAGATAAGTAACCCAAGTGTGTTCGTTGTTTTATGGGAAAGGATCTGAATGTGTGTTAGGGGTTTTGTTTTTACTACCTAGACGAGCTTGTGACAAAATGTAGATAGAGTTTTGGCCTATTGCTACAGATGGACATGCACTGTACTGTACCTGTACTGTTTATGTTGCTGTAAATGCTGAGATGTTGTTCTATATTAAGAGAGAGCAGCAGACATGACTGGCAGTTAACTTGTGAATTCCAATTTCCTTTGTCTGTCCTTGTCTATTTTCTCCCAAGGGACAGAGGCAGACCTGCCAGTGGGTGGGTGCACCACTACACACACACACACACACACACAAACACACACACACACACACACACACACACACTCACGGAGAAAGACACATGCACACTCATGCCCACGTCACAGTTTCCATTCTAAACATAAATAAACCCTCCTGAGAGCATAACCATACACAGTCAGCTGTATGGTGTCTATTATGACACCCCAGCTGCTCTTGTCGACATGTTGTACAGTGTCACATGATGAGCGAGTCGCTGAATATTTCAATAGCCTGCTGATGGATCACCAGAAATAATCCAACCTACTCATTCACCAACAAATCAATGAGTTGAAAGATACTGACCGATATAACATTGTTGTCCACATTTTGACCTGAAACAGCACTTGAGAGGTAAAATGACCTTCGGCAGCCTGAGGTGACCTCCGGCTAAATCATTACCCAGTCACACCATAGTGACCTCCCACGCAACACTGAGCTTGTGATCCACTGAGACAGGAACCAGCCAAAACATAACAGAGAGCTTAGTCTGAAATGCAATTAAGCTGCTGCTGCTGTGGTATATGTTGATCAAGTCTGTGTTTATAGTGTTGTAAAGGCTTCATTTTACAGTATCGCCTGTGATGACTGCAAAGTGATAATGGACTTGACTTACTGTATAAACTGTAATTCTCCATCTCACACCCCATGCAACTGGACTTTGGCTTATGGTTGCTTGAGTGTGTGTGTGTGTGTGTGTGTGTGTGTGTGCATGTGGGGGTCATTTTCATATGTGAGTGTGTTGCAGCAGTGTTTGTTTGTCCTGCACGTGCATCTGAGTATATGCATTAATGATATGTATATATGTGTGTGTCCAGATGAGTTTGTATAGTCTCCTGCTGGTTTAAAAAAACGTGAACACTGATAAAAGTGTGTGTGTGTGTGTGTGTTTTTATCATAGTTGCCCTTTATTCTACTTTATGTTTCCTCATTACCTGCAGCTGTCTACGTGGTTCACCCACACTGTCCCACATGTCAGAACATAGGCTACAGTACATTATTGATCTGGCCCATCTAACCCTTATAACCCTGTATACAGTCTGCAGTTACCATGATATTCTAAACATGAAAGTCCCAGATATGACACATGACACGTGCTTTCTTGCTTTCAGTAAGAGGGTCAACCTCAACCACACGTGCCAATGTCCAAAGGCTAGCAGGTTCTCCAAGTCTTTATACTAAGTACAAAGAACCACGCACATCTGGTCTGAGCTGATATTGATATCCGTCCTTGGATCTGTTGATTTGAGGGGACAAACAAGTGTATTTACCTAAATGCCAGACTGCTCCTTTAACCCTCTTAAACCTACATAGACAAAGAAACGCCTGGACATAGTTTTATATTTTTGCCAATTCTGAGATCATTCTTTTCCTAAATGAGTTACAGCCATTTATTGGATATCGTCATGGGCGTTTACAATAGATAATTTGACAATATATAACCTACATTTTGGTGCTGCCTGTATATTTTGTTCAGTATCACCACAGTAAATAAAGTGTTATATATCACTGGAAAATAGACAACCTGTTGATCTGTTGATATATGGATAACAGTAGTTGTTTACTTTTTCAAATATAACATTTTTATTCCTCACAGAAAACACAAAAACTATACTGAAGTTGAACTTTCACATTGTAAGCTATTTTTGGATCAAGGTGTTCCTCGTAGGTTAATCCTCATCCGTGTAGGTCTGAATCGCTGTCATTTACATCTTCTTGATTTTCATGAAAGATCACGTCTAAAACCTCTTTCACCGTGTATTTTTGTTTTTCTTTGTGCTTTGCCAGCGCAAAATGTGATGCTCAAGTGAGTCAGAAAGTTTGTGTTCCCGTATCATGTGATCGCACGCACCGTACACCGGGCCTGGCTCCATTCAAATTACAGAGAATCTGATGATTCAGGCATAATTTAAAGCTCGTCTCTATCATGAACGGTTTAAAAGTTATTTAACGTTTTGTAAAAACATGTCTAGCGTAGCATCAATGCTATGCTCGGTTCTAAAGGGTTAAAGGAAGTTCGACATTTGGGCAATACACTTTTTTGCCGAGAGTTAGATGAGAAGATTGACACCACTCTTGTGTCTCTATGAGACTTCTATGTGAAGCTACAGCCACCAGCCTGTTAGCTTAGCTTAGCACAAAGACTGGAAATAGGGGAAAACTGCTAGCCTGGCTCTGTCCAGAGGTAACAAAATCAGACTAAAAGCACCTCTAAAGCTTACTCGTTTTTTGTTTGTTTAACCCGCATGTAGTGAACTGATGAATAAGAGAACACAGGAGTGTTTAACAAATAGCTAAACGATAAAGTAATACAACTTCTCTGTAGCTGACATAGTAACATAGTATTGTGTACACTGTGTCAGTAGAAGCCGCCATCTTTACTTCTCTATTTTTACTATATACAGTCTAGGCTAGCTGTTTCCCGTGCTTTCAGTCTTTATGCTATGTTAAGCTAACTGGTTTCTGGCTGTAGCTTCATATTTAGCGTACAGTCATGAGAGTGATATCAATCTTATCTAACTCTTGGCAAGAAAACAAATAAGTGTATTTCCCAAAAAGTCACACTATTCCTTTAAACATTCTTGTGTTCATTCTTAAGCATTGCAAAGCAGAGATTGGTTGTTAACTTTCTCGTTTATCAGCTGACACACGCTGTTCAGATCATTCTGTTTCGGATGTGGTGAGTCATGAGTCGAATATGAAACTAAGTGAAACTTTTGACTGTCTTTTTCTTACATTCTTTACTCAATATCCTCTATGACTCTGTCATAGAATATGTGCTTTTTCTACAAATTGTCATTTCATGCATTTATACTACAATGTGCTGAGCACAGAGCATAAAATGCAGGTGAGCACATGTATTTCCATATGCATGATTTACAAAGACAGAAAAATACAAAGGCAGAGCCACAGAGGTTATAATTAATATTTTGAAGGTATAAGCCAGGGATTGTCAACTGGCGGCTCCCGGGCCACATCCGGCCCACCAAAGCTTTCATCCAGCCCGCAAAATATAAGCTGAAACGAAATCTTTTATTCTTTTATGAATTCTTTTATGAATGGAATGCAGCTTGTGCCATATTTTCACGCAATAATGGGGACAAACTTATAGCTCTCATTTAACAGTTCCTTTTATTTCTTTCACATGCTCTTGTTTAACATTTCGTTTTATTCATTTTCTTCACTTTTGCGTGGCTGACAAACAATTCAAAAGGCTTTTCTTCCTGCTTCTTGCAAGCATTTCCCACCAATCAGGACATTGATAGCACCACAACCGATGAATATGTCCTGCCAATCAGAACTGCATTCTGCAGTTCCTTACTGTAATTCTGATTGGATCTTCAACCAGACAAACTTGTATTTGTTTTCTATTGAGTGTACATGGAAAGGGTGGGGTAACCAGGAATTGATGTACTATAAGAAGAAAAGTGGTTATAGTAATTACCAAACTGGTCTGAACCAGGCACATCAACAGTTATTGTGTGCATGCGTGTATTTGCCTGCGTGTTTGTGTTGCTGGTGTTTTCTTCCTGTTATTATCACTAAGCCAAATGAAGCGCATTCTTTTACATTTGCCGTTGAGTTTGTTTTGTCAGTGCATGTCAACATTGACTTCTTTTCTTTTTCACAAATCTCCCGTTGTCAATCTTTCCCCTCGGCGGTGCCTGAAATTCTCTGGAGCTTCTCTGATATCTGCATCATCTCATCAAGACGCCGTCTGCAGACACGCAGAATTGTTGACATTAAAAACATATCTTGTATTATAGATATCTCTCAGTGTGAGGTTTTTATTATTACTCTATAGTCTATAATCTTGATCTTTTCTTCTTTTCATACCCACTTTATGTACCTTGCTGTGCAGAGAACACACTTGAAAAGATATGATCTCTCCGATCACAGCCCCCTGCTGTAGCAGGATGAGACTCACATGAGTCTTTATGATGCTTGGAAAGTTTGCATCTAAAGCTGCAACATTTTATGTACATGGGGAAAAGTGAAAAGTGTCTCTTTCCCAGTCCTTAAAACCCCTTATATTCCCCTTATGCGCCACTCCTAAGCGTCTCCAAGAAACATAAATTCACTTTATTGGCATGACAGCATATGCTTTCTGGGAACTGAAGTACAAAGCAGTTTGAGCCAACCAATGAGTGAAAGTCCCAAGCACTGCTTTTAGGCACAACCTCACCCGAGGCCTACACAACCTAAAGATGTGAAAGCAGACAAACAGCCAACGTAAACACGGTGACATCACCAGTCTGGGTTACACGTCTTGATGCAGGTCAGTCCACCCCGATAACAGCAAGGTTCAATGTTCTGTCTCTCCGAGCCACACTGTCAATAAATATGGACTTTGAAACAGTCACCTCAGTTTCCTCAACATGGCGTGTCTGTCAGTGTGTATTTGTACCATTACGGGTTGTTGTGTGCAGCAGAAGTGATAGTGATATTTTACACTGTTAAATATCAGTTTGGGATTTTCAGTGTATCTTGGGAGTCTGTTGTTTTTGTATCCACTTTTCCAAAGTCCCAACTCTGTGGACAATAAATATATACAGTACCAGTCAAATGTTTGGACACACTTTCCCATTCAAGTGATATAATCACATATAATCACATATAATGATACATGCAGTTTAAAACAATGCTAATTTCCAACCTATTCCTTATCTTTTACTCTCTGTACATAAAAAAACAAACCTCTCTACAGCTGATTACTTGGCAGGACAGACAACATTCTGATGTGGATTTAGGATGTGGCTTTTATGTTTAAAGCAATCCATGACCTCTCATGCTAGATGCATCCATGCAGATGAGATTTAACAGTCGGTAAGTAAGTAAGCAGAAGTAAGATAGGACGTGAGTGCTGGTCGTACATTCGTCCGTTTAATCACAACCAGGTATCTGAGCTTTTTTTTTTAGGATAAATGTGCTTACAAACTGACAAATGACTATGTAAATATGAAGTTATTCCTCCGTTTTAACAAATGTAACTATTAGAAATCTGACCAGATCTGCATTCAACTAATAATTCCTTAAGCACGTTAATGCAGTGAGCTTAAATCAACATAGAAATGCTTTGCAACAAGCTAAAGGTGCTTACTCAGAATTTACATGTATTCGCTTTCTGCTGAAAAGGTGCGTACAAGTAATGAGAGCAATGAATTCCACCCTCCATTAGTAAACTTTACATACACAAGTGTTTCCTTCATTTAGTCAGTTACCTGTACTTTTAGTGTACATGAAAGAAGGACTGGACATCTGTATGCATTCTCTGAGTTCAGAAATAACAGTATCTTGACAATTCCTGCATCAGTTTAACCATTTTAATAGAAATGTTAATTTAGCTGCAAGTAGTGTTGTATCATCACAAACTCACACAAGTATGGATGTATGGGTACAGGCAGGTGAAAGAGAGGAGTTTTTGATGCAAGTCACAACAGGTAGAGTACCCAGTTAAAGAAGAGTCTTGCCAATTTTCATTTGTATGATCTCTTTTATGCCCTGGAGGATTAACTGCGATCGCAGCCACAAAGACTTGCTAAGCCAGAGCCACCATGCCAAGCTGGCTCAGGTCCTTAAATCATGTAGGTCACATTTCATAGCTCAGAGGTATTACACAATTTATTTGTCTGTCTTTTTTATGATATTAAATGAAAACAATTTTGTCTCACAGAGACAGTTATTGTTAACTGGATCAAACTTATTTGACACATAGACACCCAGAAAGGGAACAGCTGCTTCCCAGCTAATCTGATGTCTTCTCTGAAACCCACTTCATGGGAAAATACCTGAACCCCTGGACACAAGGCACATGACAACTCCCCCTTCCCCTACAACTCCCCTCGCACAATTTTATATGTGTTTGTGTCTTTGTGTGTGTGTGTGTGTGTGTGTATTGCCCTCCCGCCTGAGTTTCCATCCCACCTCTAGCTATGTATAACCTGCTGCTTGGTTGACATGACACACACAAAGCTCGACCTATTGGACAGCCTTTGCATTCGCCGCATTGCATTGCTCTCTCAGACTTTCACACGCACTGTGTTTGGCAACAAATACACACAGTCATGAGGCTCTACTCACAGACACATTGCACACACACACACACACACACACACACACACACACACACACACACACACACAATAAATATATCCACTTGTACACAGTACAGTCGTCACAAGTGCCTACATGATGTCTACCAATTAGTGTGACAGCGGTGTCTCACTTGATAAGTTGAGGTCGTGCAAAGTAAACACGTGCACACACAAATAAAGAAACACACACATGCACACACAAACTCCTGCCAAATGACTTAGGCTTTGTTGTGCTCATGCCTGGATCAAGCTTTGGTGTGTGACTGTGTCCCTGCTTGCAAACATTTTCCAACACTACTGTCACAGTAGCACAGTCCAAATCCAAGACATTATTTCAACAATTTAAATTTCTCTTCCAAGTTACACACAGGGTCACAGCAGCTCGTTTGGGGATGCACACCATACCATTTCTGGTGCTTTATCAGTAGCCAAGCTAAAAGAAATGGGACAGGTAAGGTGATCCATGGGAAAGTACCTTGCTGGATAAGGGTTAGGTCTCTCAGGATGCGGAGTGCAGTGTATAGTCTTTGTCTTGTTGCAATAAAATGCAAGGGAGTTTGGTTTCGAATCAGTTAGGACAAGTCCCCCTTGGTTTAGATGAGCTCTGGGAAGAAGAGCACATTCATTAGCTTTTAGCACACTGTGTGTATTTCCTTATAAGCAATAAGATGATTGTCCCTGGCTAAGATGCTCAAACTAATGCTTAAAATATAAGAACTGTGTGAAAATGGGGTGACAATTACAGGATGAGGGTAAATGCTAAAATATAGTGGAACAGTTGAACAGATAGAGAAAAGTTATGTTATGTAAAAGAGCTAACATTAAGCTACTGGTCATACGGACCAAGATGGACTGCAGCTGCTAAATGTCCGAGTGTACTGAACCGAGTGTGTTTCATTGCTAATTAATTCAACTTTTTATTTGTAAGAGAAATATTTCTTCTTTTAAAAGTTACATAGTCTGACTTTGCATAGTAGTAACTGTGTGGAAATGATGTGATTCAGTATAACTTTAAATGCTAGTTTAACAGTAGCACAAAATCTATGTTAAGTTAGCTAACATTAGCTTTAAGCTACTGTTCATATTAGATCAAATAGCTGCTAAATGCCTCTGTATATAGAACTGAGGAAGGGTCTGGTTTACTGCTAATGAATTCAACTTTTCATTTGTAAGAGGAAGAGTATGTTATATCTTCTTTTAAAAGTTTAATAGTCTCACTTTAAGAAGGAACCTGTGTGAAAATTGTGTGAGTCGGGATAACTGTAAGTACAAAGGAGTCATGAAGTCAGTGAACTGACTCAGTAAAGTCAGTTACATAGCAATAGTTATCTAAAGTTACATGGCTGATATTAGCCACCATAAGCTGCTTGTCATATCAGACCAAGTAAGGCTGTATCTGCTAAATGAGTGTAAGATAAGATAAACCTTTATTGATTTCTAGTGGGGAAATTCATTTCTTGCAGCAGCACAATGGCAGAGTATAGAACTGTGCAATGGTCCGTTTTATTGCTGATGATTTCAACTTTTCAGTTACAGTTATTTCTTCTTTTAAAAGTTGCACAGTTTCACTTTAAATAGTAGAACTGGTGACCATCACTAATATAAGCCAGTCACTCTTCATATATTTGTACAAATTATGTTGTGAGAAAAAAGCAAAAAAGTGATGCATCCCTCCTGTGTCTTTATTTCATTGTACCATGTTGCCTTCTTTCTTTTTTCCTCCTGGAAATTGACATCAACCTATGTCCGTCTTGAAATATTACCATCAACATATCTCAAATCTTCCTTCCTCCTGTGCAAAATCTGCCTTACAGACAGACAGACAGACTTGTTATTGGCAGACAGTGATATTTCAGCATGCACACAGCACTTTGCAACAGAGCAGCAACTCCAGAGGTATTACAACAAATGCTTTAATTATATTGAAATGAGCTCAAATGTGAGCAGACAAAGGTGTGGAGACATTCAGGGATGAGTGACATCTGTAAATCAGAAATAGTTGGACAGCATTTTGATACCAACCAAATATTTGTGTCATGATTGCAGAGTACAAAGGGAAAGATACCACCAAAGCTGAACATTCACCATGCACTGGTTATCTTCTCTCTGCTTGAATGTAGTTTAAATGTTATTACTATTTTTCTTCCATGTGCGATCAGAAGCAGTACACACTTTGGGCTATTTGTATTCAACAGTGTTTCTGTCACCTCAGTTTACCAACACAACTTCAGCCAGACCATGATGTCTTATCTAATCTGCAGTATGTTGACACACATTGATTTGTCTGTACCATTACAGAGTCACACCACGTGTGCGTATGGTCTGAACTTGACCGCGCAGTTGGCAAGGTCAGGGTTCAACTACCAGTAGTTTGTTAATGCAGCTGGGAAAGTCCCTTTAAGAGGTGTGTGTGTATTGGGTGTATGTAAACAAATAGGTGTATGATTCAGAGATAAATTGCATTGTTAATTAATGTTTGAACTAAGGGAGGCGGCAGGTGTATGCGCTCGTACCTGTGTGAGACATGTTGAAGTGTGTGTGTGTGAGGGTGGAAAGACTGTGTGCATGCATGGCCATAAAGTAAACATTGCAAATACCTATACGTCTCCAGCAATCCTACCGGACACACAGATGAGCATTCAAACTCATCACTGGTGGTGGTGTGTGTATACTGCATACTGGTATGTATAGGCTTCATGGTATGTGTGCTCAGCTAAAATGGGAAAATATACATGCATATCCTCGCGCCAGAGCAGAACACGCTTTGCAAATAAAGACCTCAGTCAGAGACTTTGAGAAACCCTCAGGCAGCGAGCAGGCAACCTCCGACTAGCCGCATGAGAAAAACTGTTGTTTGTTCTAACACACATGAGGGATCTTGTGTATGCTTCCATTTAGCAGCCAGGCTATATGTGTGTCCATATTAAAAGATGTTAAAAACGGTAGCTTTGAAGCGTCTTCATTGATGGTCAGTACAGAGGAAGGTGGTAACTTTGAGTTGACAGCAGTATGCAGGACTTGTTAAGGCTGAAATAGAGCATGACTGACCAGATACACACACACACACACACACACACACACACACACACACACACACACACACACACACACACACAATGCTTTGGAGCCACTGAATTTTATCTATACACTGGAAATATAAGTTGTAAATGTTAGTTTAATTCTGAACATCTGCAAGTATTTTCAAAATATATTTAGTTAATTTGGCAACTAAATGTAGATTCTTTGGGCCATATTTGTATGATTGAAACTCATCTCTGAAGCATAGTTTCGACTTGTACTGTATAGTATGTATTCCTAACAAGGGAATTTAGCTTGTCAGCTGTGGGCAATGTTGATTTTGCAATATCTTTCCTCTACAGTAGTAGGTGATGATATTCCTACAGGGACATATATTTTCTGTGAAGTTTTGTTGCTGCCCGCCTTACATTCATTTTAGAATTACCTGATATTTTTGTTAAGGTATCTGAAATGTACATGTTTTTGGTGAAATCCTTATACGTATGCAGGGCACTTTAGGAAATGTACAGAAGAATATATTTACACAGATAAATACTGTATGATCTTTGTGTAACATATTTACTCTGATACATTTATCAATCAAAATGTCAAAATATGGATTTCTACTGAACCCCTTTCAGGCCTGAATAGACCCTGTAGTCCAATGATACATTTGATGTATCTTGTATTTGATTAAATATTATAGACATTATAGTGGATGGTGAATGAAACATATATCCTGAAACGATATCCTACTTCACATACATGTATGCAAACTGAAAAAGCATTATGACGGTAGCAAAATAATAGCAGCTGAATAGGGACAGAGAGCAAGATGGGGGAATACAAATCTACCATAAATATATATTAGGATATGAAAAATACTCTGTAACAAATATGCACAGGACCATGAAACCACGCCTCCTTAACACACAACCCACCCCCTTACAAACCTGACTAGACCTGACATTAACAAGAGGGTCTTTAACTTTTTATTTATTTATTCAGTTAGCTATTAATTCATGATTTCTGTAGGTTTTATTTCACAACATGAAGGTCTAAATGCTGTTTCAAATATAATAAAATTCTAGATAGTGAATCCATTATTCGTTTTGTGGTCCAAAAGAAGTCGAATTTGAATCGTCAAAAACGTAAACAGACTTTGATGAAGCGCAAACTCTATTCCTTAGAATTTCTCCGGAAAGTCTTCAGTGTGAATTGGATGTCTTATCTTTCCGTGAGGCTGCTGTAGCTTGATGATAGGCCAGATAGCATGAGCAGGCGCCTGTGACCCGCCTTTAGAGGGGCGGGGTGAAACATGGGGTGAATGGCACGTTGTAACGGGGCGGGACCATAGGACACTGAAAATTACTACATCCACCCTTACCACCGCCGCATCTTCTCAGTTTTCAAACAGATTGTAGACCACGCCGGTACCACTGGACGTGTTTCCTCAAACCTTATCGGAAGACGTGTTTGGTATTTCTAAACGTTTGTGTTAAGTTCAACCAAGAAACCAGCTCTTCTGCTATGGCAAAAGGAGAGGGAGGTGAACAATACTCCAACACCAGTTTATTGAATAAACCGCCGGTCAGCTCGGATGGCATCAAGCTCGCCAGAAAGGTGAGTTCATTCACTAATTTAAAATGATGGTTCAGCGACGGATTATTATCCAAATCACCTCAAGACACGGCACAAGACGAAGAAGACGCCGCTTTCGACATCTTTAACATTTGAATGAATGGAGCACACCGGTAAAATTTCAAGCGAGTGAGTCATGTACGTTACGTTAACGTTAGCTTAGGCGCGCGCTGCTCATTGTGATATTTCTACACAAGAGATATGTCTCATTAGTGACTCAATAAATGATTAAATGAATTAAATAATTGATAAAAAATGATATGAAGTTAAAGAAATATAATTAATTTCAGTCAATAAACCAATACTACTTCAGCTTCAATCCTCAGCAAGCCCTTTCACTCTCCTCTGAATATCACGAGACATTCTTCAAATCATTTAAATCGTATAAACCAAGCCTTTGGGCGGCGTTAGACACGGTTAAATATAGTAGGTTTAAGTCATAATCTTTTGTTTATAGACTATAATGATAGTGGTTTTCGGTGCACTCATTCCCCAGCAGCCACAGAGCTAAATTTAAATCCCGTAAATGCTACTTCTCTTTCTTAATGGCTAACAGTTACCTTTTTAAATATGGCCATGTTCGTATTATGTTGGCGAACGTTAGCTCGTCAAATTAATCATATAACGTTACACTGGAATTTCTCATTTGCATAATAGTCTCTCTAATTAATTCAATTTAGATATTTAAAAAATCATGAAAAATATGCTGAAAATTTGCAGTCACACTGCACTGGAAATGTGAGGGTGTTTTCAACTAGACACCAATATAATGTAACGTTATCTACACCACATCCTTCTTAAGTTTATTTGGGATTCAGTCGCCAAATAGGTGTGTTCTAGTGCTGCGTTCACGGGCTCCTCTGAAGTCCCCACATCTGAGCGAATGGGCTCCAGTTCTAACAGTTGTTGGCATATATAAATCGAAATTATCACGAAAAATGTATCAAAACAAACGTGAATTTATTGGTACGTGTCTTTCTGATCCAGGAATACTGTGACACAATAATTTGCATTGTAGTAGCGAAATGAGGAGGATAACATTTGAATCAGCATGTTAGTGCCCTGACAAAGTAGTGGGTTGTTATGAAACAGCATATAAGCTATCTCTTCTTCACTGTTTAGTTTTTCATGTGATCTCGTGTGACTTTTTCCAAGTATCCTCGTTTGTTAAAGACAATCCTTAATATTCCAAAACTTAATATTTATTTACTATACATTCTTCGAGGGCATTTCCGGGGGACAATTCCCATATTTCCGATAGCTGTGAATGCAGCAGGAAGCACCCACGAAGGCGACGTGTCAGTCACGGAGGAACAGGCAGAGGATAATTCACTAAAAATCCCATCTAAAGTCTGGCAAAGACATTTCTGTCTTTTCCAGTGTAAACTATTAAGAGTTTTTAAAATCTCTAATTTCAGTATTACTCAAAAACGTTTTTGCTACCTTTTGAGTATCTGAAAAACCCTCCTGATCCAGGATGTTCCTTTTGACTTAAGCATGTTTTCAGTCTACAGTGGTAACATATCATTAGTGGAGCACTGATAACAGAAGTAGCAGCCTTTGATGTAGTAATAGGAGGCTAGTTTTCATGTCAGGTTTACAGAACATTGTTGTGCCTCCTCATTAAACACTGGGTGAGGCACACTGAATCTTCATCAACAGACACATTCCTCCTCTACTGTAACTGATGTTATCAGGATGGATAATGCAAAGAGAAGTATTTTAAGTGGATTGCTCCAAAGCCATGTGAAGAGAGTGACATTAATGCACTGCCATACTAACACATTCCTTTGGTAGTTACATGACACAGTAGGGACTCACTCACTGCAATGTCATTTTAAAACTAGTAGGGACAAACATGTAATCTTATGCACACAGGTAGAACAGGTGTAGGAGGATTATATATAACAAAAAATAGCTGGACTCCCACACACTGTCAGCAAAATGTTTTCTTCTTTCTTCAGGCATAGACAGCTCTTTAGTAACCACTCTTTGCCCAGTTTACAGCTGTATTGATTAGTTACAATAGTTTGAGGTCATGAGCATCACATGGAGACCCCACCTTCACTACCATGGAGACATGACCTAAATCACAAGGTAGTCCCACTGGTGTAATGCCAGCCATTGTGTTTAGTCACTAAAGTTTGAATAATTGCTTCTATGTTCTGATGGTGCTGGTTTCTCATTTCAGCCAGAGTGTGTTTTGTCACCTAAACAATGGCTGGCTTGGGTGTATCAACAAGACAGAGGCAGATCCATTCAGTTGCAGTCACAGTGATGTTTTGTGTTGTGGTCTGATCTAAGATGAGGCAGTGTCCGTTTTCTTCTCATGCATATTTGTGACTTGAGGAACACGGAAATGTGCCTGCAATCCAAGGTCATTTTCATAAGCTGGCGATGCTATCTTGAAACAGGTTTTATTTTTGTCTGAGGTTATAACAGTAGCCTTTTCTTTGTTCAACACCAGTGATGAAAAATCCTTTGACCAGCTGAAAAGAGGGCCGATTAGGCAGCACCAAACACAACCTTTTGATTGGCCAGGGAGGAGGGTGTGTGTTTTCACCCTTCTGTGGGCAGAGCACTGGTCAAACTGGCAGGCATCCCTCTGGATATAAGGCCAGTTCAGACTGCTGCCAAGGTGCTGCCACCCTGGCTTTTGGTGGGTGTGTGAGTGACACCATGGTGTTGTCATGCCCTGGCACCAATCTGCAGAGATTTGTGTTGCTATTAGAGAGGTTGTTTAGGGTCTGTCTGTTGAGGAAATTATTACATCTACAGTGGAGAAAATAGAGAAGAATGAGCACTTGTTAGAAAACCAAGGGTTTCTTGTTTCCCAGTGGCTGTCCCTGACTTCTGACAGAAGGTTCCACTTCAGGGTTAATGTAGTTGATACATTTACTTGATTTAACTGTTTTTTTCCCCTGTTCTTTCCTTATTTTTTCCCCCAGCATGAGCTTAGCAACAGGTTGTCTGTCTGCAACAAGATATGCTATGCCATCGGCGGAGCACCCTACCAGATCACAGGATGTGCCCTGGGCTTTTTTCTGCAGATCTATCTACTGGACGTAGCTCAGGTGAGTGGGCTGAGATCATTTCAAAACTCCATGGTCACACCTGTCCAGACATTTAGTGTCACTTTCATAACACAGACCTAAATATAGCCACCCTTCTGCCCTTAAAGGACCACCTCACGGGAATGGGAACATACTTTACACCCACTACTGTCCTTCCTATACTCTGTGCTGTCCTGCTACAGTATGTGTGGTGGCATTTACAGACTTGAGTACAAGGAGTTGTACATGGTCCTTCCTGTGCCCTCAAATCACCTCTCTCATAAGGGCACACACAGGACATTGTGATCGCCAAAGCACACCAACAAAGGGGGCAATTTATCCTGGGAAAAATGAAGAGGTGGTTTCTCTGTTGTTTCTATTATTGACTCCATGATGGGGCTCCACTGTATCAAAAGGCTTAGACGAGCTTGCTCTGAAAAATGTTGGGGATGGGGGGGCGATGGTAGCACGGTGGGGAGGGGCTCACTTTAATGGGCTCTGACACTAATCTGATGGTTAAGGCCAAAATAGCGTGTAAGTCAACTGGCTCCCAGGGGTTTAGCTTTGTCCGGCTACCAAGATTGTTGATTAAGAGTCTATTGGCTGACGCAGCATGGTGCAGATTGTACAGTCAGGGGTTGAGCATTCATCCTGCCTGGCTTCCAGTCAGGCTTGTCTCTTCCGCACAATGCTGGATGACCAGCAGACAGGCTGAGCTAAGTGGCACCTTCACTATTTGACTTGATTCTTGCTAAGTGCTGCCTTTTGACTACTGTCTTAAAACAAGCTGATAACTAAACACGACTCACTGTAAATTGACACTGACACTGACAATTGTGTACTTTTACTCTCACAGTTGCTCTAATCTTTGTGTCTCCTCCTTTGGCAGCTGGATCCCTTCTACGCCTCCATCATCTTGTTTGTGGGCCGAGCATGGGATGCCATAACGGACCCCACAGTGGGCTTCCTCGTCTCCCGAAGCCCATGGACGCGTTTCGGACGCATGCTGCCCTGGTAGGTCCCAGCTGGAACCAGCAAGCTACAGTCAGATACTGTTTGACTTGATTCATATGGGAACTAGATCTACATTTTAGAGCTTTTTAGTAGATCTGGGTAATTTTCCTCCAGCTGTAATGTTTGGGTCTCTGCCAGACCGTTTCCATTTCCTTGTTGGTAAAGCCGTACACTGTACATGTGTCAGGGTTTGGGGGGCGGGGCTTTGTCCAGGGACTGCCTTTGAATTCTCCCAAGAAGGGTTACTATGGGTCATGCTGATGCAATTGCTGCTGTACCACTTCGTCATTGCCTGGACATGCGACTGTGTCCATTCAAGCTCCCCCCTCTCTCTCACTCACTCACTCACTCACTCACTCACTCACTCACTCACTCACTCACTCTCACTCACACACACACCCTCAACTTCTGCTATGTATACAGGCCATAAAATAATAATAATAAAGAGAAAAATCCCTTTAGGTGAAATGGTCCAAGTTGGACCACTAAAGCCAAAATGCAAAGGCACTAAGCCTGTCTGTTTGTTTTTTTTACTAAAGGTGCTAGTCTTGCACATTTCCCACAGCCTTTGGCATGTCATTGACAAATATAACTTCTGCCTGATACTCAGTCTGCTTCGTACAGCAACCACACAGACCATTTTTCAGAAGAACTCAGAGGACTCAGATACTTGAATTTCTGTCTGGATAGAGAACTCATTTTCAGCTATTTGATATTTTGATAATACAAATTGACCCTTGAGATATTTTTTGAATTGGACATAAAGAATGTCACCTAGTATTTTGGTTTTGCTTTCAGTTTGACAAGTGCACTTTGGCCTCTCTCTGTCCCCTCATGAGCAACATAATCTGAAGCAAAATGCATGTGAAAATGTTGCCTTGAATCTTCGGCTGTCTGTGTGTGGCAGCCAGGCTGAGGGAGTGGGAGGCCTGTGATGCTTCAGGCCTTTTTCACGGAAAGGTTACTGACCCCTTTCTTTTTAGCGGCTATATCCCCTCCCCCCACATCTCTGCCACTCAATCTCTGAGCAACCTACGCTGGTTTATCTCACATGAGTTATTCGTCTGTTTGCAAATATTGTGCTGCTGTTAAACTGTGGCCACTGCATTGTCAAAAATTGCAGACCCTTCCTCTTGGAACTCTTCGCCCATGTCTAAAGGGTATAATTCACACAGTTATGTGAGAGAAGTACGGTGTAGGGTGGCAGGGGGAGCTGCTGGTTATAGAAGTGGAAGATATTTTAGAGCCACTGTCCCTTCAGTATTTGGGAACATGCAGTACCTCCTAGAGTGACCAGGCAAAAGGGCGGCAAGGCGTGAGACAATGACACAAGACAAGGTAAACGTCTCAGAGGGTCTGGGCTGCTTCATAATGAGCGCCACAGGGAGCCGCAGGGCTGAGTGTTAACACCAGTGTATTACTCCCTTGCCTGCTTGATTAGAAATATGAGCTCCCCGGTTGCTTATGAAATGTGTGTACCTTGTGTAAGAAGGGGCACAACTGGGAGATGAACCCAGTCATGAAGGTCTCATGTGGTCCCCTTCCCTCAATTTCCTGTGTTAATGCTCCCTTGGGTGTACATACACTGAGAACACCTGCATAATTAATTTAGAATACAAAGGAATGATCTTCCTGTTCAGCTGGTGGTTAGCAGGTCCGGGGAAGTGACAGAAATGGTATTGAAATTAAGCTATGGCAGAGATCCAAAATATATTGAAATAGCTTCTTGTTCTGCAAGTTAAGATGGAGCTTTTATAACCAAATGACCACCCCCTCTGCTACAGTGCTATAAAGGAATTTGCTATCAGACAAAAATAATTAACAATAATAGCTTTTGCAACACAGGAACAGTTATTTGTAAAAGCTGTTAATGTCAAACACATCACATAGTAGACACTGAGCATTATTTTTTTTTTTAGATTTCTACATATTGGCAGTTATGGGTGTGTCACTAGTGTGAACTAATATGCAGGAGGGTTAAGGTTAGTATATTATTGTGATTTTCAGCCAACATCAATGTTTGAATTTTAGAAGTGGGTCATGCTTGGTGCTGTGTGTGCAAAGCGAGATGTATCTTTCATCCATTTGTTGTCAAATATAGGGCGTGGGTGGGTGGGTGGGTGGGGGGGGTGCTAGGAGGAGGAGGAAAGGATGGAGGAATGATTGGCATATTGAGCCACATTACGGTCAGCTCAGTTGGGAAGACCTGAGGAGATGAGTGCAGTGGCCGAGAGCAGGGAGGTAACAGCAGCAGCAGAAAGGCGGCTGCTCCATCTTAGTGTGTAGGAAGTGGGGGAGGGGAGATGAGTCGGGCTGGCTTCTCATTGGTCCAGCCCACAACACACCACATGCCTGAGCCAATGGCACCTCAGCTGAAGGCCCCGGTAGGATTTTTAAAGACTGGGCGAGGAATTCAGGAGGTTACTACAGTTCACATTGGAGCAGAGTTAAGAATGAGTTGTACTGTTGCCGCAGAGCCACTGAAGTAGTCACAAGTGCCAGACTGCAGGGTTCCTGCTATTTCCTAAACATGCATTTAAATTAATTTCTTTGGACACTGATCCTGAGTTTGTATTGCTGCTTCAACAACTGACTGCCTGTCTTGCCTAATATGAATTTCAAATTGAGTCAAGTCTTCTGAAGGTTGACGTGGTCATTTTACCTTACTTTTGATTTAAGTTTAAGTACTTTTGATATTTTTTCACATAAATTTCATGTAAAGCAGGATTTTATTTTTTAATTTCTCTGATTGTTGAAGTTATTGTCAGAGCATGAAAACGTGAAGTCAAGTCCTCAAAACCAGAATCTTGGCCAGGTTTTCATCTTTTATTGCAGCTGCTCACCCACCCAGCCCAGTGACAGCTGCCAAAAGAAAGAATTGACATATTGTCAGTTCTCACAGTTAATAGATGCCAGACTAAAAGCTTTTACCTGCTAAGTTAACTTAGCTGTAATAAAATCACCCCTCGCAAGTCAGCACGGCTATTTCGGAGGACATATAAATGTGATTCCAGGAGGGGCATCAGGCCTGTACTTATATGGCCTACTGTGCCACTGCAGTTCTGCAAGCACAATGCAAGTCTTTGCTTAGCCTTGCAAGCTGTTTCTTTTCTTTTTTCTTTTTTATTAATCAGGGATTCAGTCTTTATGTTTTTGCTACCATAGCTTGTTTCATCCATGTTTTTTTTTTACTGATAGACGCACTTTAGTTTAAGTCAAATCAAGTACCATGCCTAGGTGCTGGTCTCATTTGAAAATCAGCTTTAAAAAAAATACATTCCTGTCATCTCACCACTTGCACACCACACCTGCACACTCCCTCAGTGACACCACACAAGTGTACAGTTGATCACATCACATACGTGAGAGAGTCTGCTGAGTGCCACTCCTCCTGACATTTCTCTCTTTAAAGCACACTCTGTTCATCAAAGTTTGGCTGTAAGTAGCCTGAAGGTGATTAGTGGTGAGTCTGCAGTGAAGCGGTTCAGTTGCAGAGCACTTTGATTGGATATTAGCCAATCCCATGAGAAGTTGCGTCATTTTATTTATATATATACAACACTGGCACACAATGTTCATTATGATGCGTTTGTGACTTCATATCCTGTCTGATGAGGATGAATCACCTGATGTAAAAGTGATAAACAGTTCTTGTAGAGAATAGACGGACAAGCAGGATGCATGGGCTGCTTCCTGTTCCACAAGCCAGGCTCTTATTTCCAGAGGTGCGGTTGCTCTCACAACCTCATATCTGATTGGAGAGTGTCGGTCAGACCATATGAAGAAAGGAAGTGACCAGAGGAATTCTGCATTTTTTCCTTGGAGGAGGGAGGAGGGAGGAGGAGGGAGGAGGAGGGAGGAGGAGGGAGGAGGAGGAGATGATTGCGAAACTGAAATGGCATTTTGACATGAACATTTCTGTCAGACTCACTGTTTAATCAGTCATCTGTGCATGCAAAAACACCAGCAAGTGTCATTGTGTTTAGCAGCATTCCCCAGTGTTGTATCCTCTCACACCCTCGGATGTGACCATACTTGAAGCTCAACCTGTTTCATACACGTGAACACCAGGAACACTGTGTCTCTATTAATGATAATCGTTGTGAAACGGTTAACTCGAGTGAGACACCAAACAGTGCTGCGCTGAGGAAAACGTTGGCACAAACTGAATGAAAGCCACACTTAAATGGCCACAGTGGGTTATGTAATGAGTGTCCCCTCTCTCCATAAAGACTGCTAATTGTTTACAGAGGGAGAGTGTTTCACGCTCGAGTAGGATCACGTTTTCGTCCACTGATGATGTTGTTGTTATCTCTCGTCCCTCTCCCCTTCTCTCCTTTGTCCGTCTAAAGGATCCTGCTCTCAACCCCTCTGGCTGTAATCTCCTATTTCCTCATATGGTACGTTCCTCCCTTTGAGGATGGAAAAGTCATCTGGTACCTTTTCTTCTACTGCATCTTCCAGACCCTTCAGACTGTGAGTACCACACCCAGTGCACACCCAGTGACTAACGTTTGATTTCCCAATATGATTTTTACCATTTACACTCGCTCAATGACTCTTTATTATAAAATGATTACATTATTATGTGCTCAGTATGAAGTAACCTTAATTGTGAATCTTTCTTTCTTTCTTTTTTTCTGATTTGAACATCAAAATCTATAATTATCCATACCAATTTGTAAAGGAAATCCTTTAATTGCACCTTAATCTAAAATAATTAACTTAAAGGAATAGTTCGACAATTTGGGAAATACACTTATTTGTATTCTTGCAAAGAGTTGGATGAAGAAGATTAATACCACTTTCATATCTGTTTATTAAATATGAAGCTGCAGCCAGGAGAAGGTTAGCTTAGCTTAGCTTAGCTTAGCACAAAGACTGGAAACAGGGGGAAACAGCTAGCCTGACTCTGTCCAACCATTTTACAGACATGAGAGTGTCTGTAAGTTTTCTCATTTAACTTTCTGCCAGAATGTGAAGAAACAAATCTCCCAAATTGTCAAACAATAACTTTGACTTCTCTGCATGACCAAAAAGTGTACTTTTTTTCTCAACTTGTTACTCTTTTTCTTTGCAAATCAGTGCTTCCATGTGCCATACTCTGCCCTCACCATGTTCATCAGCTCGGAGCAGAAAGAAAGAGACTCAGCCACTGCATACAGTGAGTATCATAGTCGGCATGTAAAATCCTTATTTTCTAAATGAATCAGACAAGTCTAGTGCATCACCTCGTCAATGACTTAACGTATCCCATGTTTCCTCCAATCAAGGGATGACGGTGGAGGTTCTGGGAACTGTTCTTGGTACAGCTATCCAGGGACAGATAGTGGGTATGGCGAACGCTCCCTGCCTCCCAGGACCCGGTGACATCGTGGCAAACCTGAGCAACTCCTCAAAGTCTGTTGGACTCAATGACTCGGAGCCTGTCATTTCCCTGGACCACACGGTAAACAAACATATTCATTAGTCATATATGTTTGACATTAAAGGCTAAAAACACCTTAACTGTTCAAACAGCAAGAACTGATGAGATGTCATCCTTTTCCTCTCCTGTTCCTTCCTTACAGAAAGCGGCCTACATGATTTCTTCTGGTGTCATCTGCTTAATCTATGTCCTCTGTGCTATTGTTCTTTTCTTCGGTGTGAGAGAGCAAAAAGGTAAGGCATTAATCTCTCAATCAAACTGGCTCCATCCTTCATTTTAGATGCCATTGTCCAGTCCTTTTTAATGACCTCATTTTGACTTACATTTAAAGCTGAAATGAGAGGAAAAAAACAAAAATAAGTTGTGAATCAGAGCTATTTTTTTTGCTTTTTGAATTGTTGATCCATGCCTTTGAAATTACATTATATATAACAGGCCAATCAGATTTTTGGTTTGAATTTTTAACTGTTAAATTAAACTTTTATTAAGTGTGAATCTTGTTTAGTTAAGAAGTTGAGTTTATGGCTTTTGGACACAATTAAACACCCCAACAAACATCAGTTGCTCAGGTTCAACTTCCTGATTGGATGCACATAAACACGTCTTTTAATGTGAGTTGTTATTGACATTTCCACTCTAGTCCAATGGGGATGCACAGTTACAGCTGCATGCTAAGGTGTGACTGTGGGCTAATGGGCTGTTTTGAGAGCACACAGGCTTAGGTTAAATTAGAAGCCTTGTGACTGACGACGGGTCTAATAGAAATCAAGTAAAGGATGTGCCTGAGAGGCCGCTCCTTGTGTAAAATGAACTGAAAACACTTCGTAGTATCTGCATCTTTGTTCATTCTTTCCTGTTTTTCTTCTTTCCAGAGTCCTGTCGTCCCAGGTCAGAGCCCATGTCTTTCTTCCAGGGTATTAAGCTGGTTATGGGGCATGGACCGTACGCCAAACTGGTCATGGTCTTCCTCTTTACCTCGCTAGCTTTCATGGTACGTATAGTGACATACAGACAATTTTCCCATGGGCTTAGTTAGGGTGTGTACAGTATGTCAATCACTGTGTTTAGTCTCTGTGTCCGCCCTAGGTTTGTTTTTTTTGGTTACTGAGTTCAACCAGCTCCTAAATGTTAAATGTTGGGAGTCTCTTGCTGATTTGTGCTCCCAGCCAGAGTTTACTTGGCGCCTGCAAGGTTGGCCCCCGAAGTGTGCGCGTGCGTGTGTGTGTGTGTGTGTGTGTGTGTGTATATTTGCGCGCAGTAGAATTTGACTGAGTGGGTCTCTGTGCTTTGTCCCGCAGCTCCTGGAGGGAAACTTTGCCCTGTTCTGCAGCTCCACACTGGGCTTCAGAAACGACTTCCAGAATATTCTGCTGGTCATCATGGTGAGTACCGACACACAGACACACACAGGTGGCATTTTCGGACGCACAGACAGATAGGTGCACTGTTCCCATAGCAATGACCGCATTTCCCTCAGCATATGAAACCTTGAGCAGCCCATTTGTGTGGAATAAGTTAAACCGTTAGCTTCAGAGTGCGGACAAAAGCTTCCCTCCCAGGGCGAACCCATAAATCGTCTTCAATTACAAAGCTGGTCTGTGCTTGGTTAGAAAGCAGTGTCTCCTGGCTGCCCATTTCTGTGATGTGTGTCCACTCTTGACTGCTCTACCTGAATGCCATCCCATTCCCACAGACAGTGAAGGAGCCGCATTTGATTATCCTTTCATATATCTCTCTTGACCTCTCTTGGACCAAAAGTTTCTCATATCAAAGAATCACTTCAGATTCTGACAGGTATTAAAGCCAATTAATCCATAGATGTGCCTTCTGTGGCACGCACAGCAAAACTGTACAGGCTGAGAAAGTACAGGTTAGTGAGGTTGAAAAGATTACAAGCTTTGATCCTTTACTTTATGGAAAGGATTATGGAGCCAAGGATGTGACCTTTTTGTTAAAGTACATTTATTTAGTCAAATGACTTTTTGGAGGCTTCAACAGTGTGAGCTTTCACAGAAATGGCTCCTCATGAAGTTACCCACAATCAGCTTAAAGTGGTCCTAATCCTCACCTTCAGTAATTTGATGAGATGTCAGACTAATCCTGGAAGCTCAGGTTGATTTGGTTAACTCATCAAATAAGATCTAACAGGCATTATATAAGGACTCAAACTGGTTGTCAGTTAGTGGATTGAAACGGTAAAGGTCAGAAAGGTGATGAAACATTGTGTGAGAGCAATGGAGAGTTAAATAATTGCAACAAACAGAGCCTTATGTGTTCTTTTTTGCTAATGTGAGGCACGTTGCAGAAAGCATGCTCTATGGTACATTGTTCTCTAGCTTCGCTGCTGTCCCGCAAATTAACTAATTTTCACAGTTAGTGTTTTCGTCAGAGGTGCAGCCGTATTGTGCTACTCAGTTTCATTTGGCTGGAATGTGCTGAGGTCAGTTGTGTAAAACGTGCTTTATGAGGGCTTTTAAAGATAAAGCCCTATTAGCTGATAATTATGTTTTTTATTTCTGCGGAAAAGGCTGATATGGCTCACCGAGCAGAGGCTGGTGTCTGGGCAAGGAAGTGGCAGAGTTCAGACTACGTTCACGTGCACACATACTGCTGACACAACACAAAATCAAAGAATCTCAGACATGCAAGTGGGAAGGAAAGGAAATGAAAAGTCTCACTTAGTCATAGTGAGAAACCACATGAAATAGCTGTTAAAGCCGCAGAACAATGTCATTGTAACATGTGGCTGTGCAGCGAGACAGAAGTGATGCGTAGGTGGTTTGTCTCTTAGCTTAGTCCAGGGATACTCAACTTGCTTTGCCCAGGGGCCACTTTTGCAAAATGACAGGAGGGCCAGGGGCCAGTAAATAAACAAACATTAATAATATTTATCAGATATCTTGCGGTGCTACCAGGTGGGAACGCTGCACTGAAGCTAGCATATTTTGACTCATGATGGCGCCTGATATTAGCAACCTTGCATACACAGGGTTCGTACAAAGTCTTGAAAGTTTGGAAAATGCTTAATTTTAACCATTATGTTTTCAAGGTTAGGAATATGCTTGAATTCGAATATAGTCCTTGAAAAATGCTTGATTTTCAACATAATCTGGTGTTTCATCATCTACACAATCACTCATGTAAACCAACATTTGTTTTTTAATTTTAATATTTGAAATGAAACGATCCCGTCATCAGATTTGTTTGATGTCTCCTGGCATTTATAGTAACAATTTAGATGTGATGATGAAGGCTTTGAGAGTCTGGAAATTTTTGGTTTAGGTACCTTGAAAGTGCTTAAATTGTACTCTTAAAAAGCTCTACAAACTCTGCATACAGCAATTGTCATTTGACAAATTAAACGCAGTGGTTTGGTATGAAGCGGCAAAATAAAGGCAAATTCATCTGTCCATTTTTCATTGAATTGCCTGTTTTCATTGCCAACCTTTCTATGTTTGCTGTTCTCACTCATCTTTGCCAAGATCCAGTCACAGCAGCCCCGTGCAGACTCCTGGGAGAAGTTTGCACTCAGGATTTCTGCCAGGCAGACAGCCCTGAATGCAAACTTCTCCCATGTGTCCTGCGCAGCTCAGTTGTACGTGAACTTTTCTGCAAAATCACCACTTGCACTGCACAGATTGCTGATACACAGATGCTAATATGCAACTTTAACAGCCAAAGGGACATTATTGAACATTTACCAATTGGTATAAAAAATTCCCAGTGTAAATCAATTTATTTTCATTGTGAACTAGAAAATGGTCGGCGGGCCACCCAGCACCCTATCATGGGCCATAAGTTGAGTATCACTGGGTTAGTGTTTCGCTCGTATCATAAAGAAAGAAAGGTGGAAAAATCCTGTTGCGCCATGGCTTTCTGTTATCTTTACCTTAGTCAAACATGGAGGGGTCAAACTGATCTGAGCGGCCTCTGCCCCCCCCCCCGTACTGTCATAGGATGACCCCTGTGGAATTGTGCATCACATTGAGCTCAAATTTGTTTTGGGAAGCACCGTAGAAACCATATTGTCTTCAATCTTCACTGTTGTGTTTGGCAGATATGAGGGGTCAAATGTGCTTCTGCATCACCGTGCTTCAAGTCTTGTCAAACCCAAACGGAAGCTGAAGCATTTTGAGAATGTATCTAATGTCCTGCGTCTTTACTGTTATGTAACGTGACACAGAGGGTCTTCCCTTGTTGCCCCTGCAAAATCATGTTTACCTGTAATAGAAGGCCTTTTGTGGAATTTACTGGAACTAATTTGAATTTTGTCAGTGTGTCAAAACAAAACCAGACGGCTGGTTAACCAAACTTTGAATGTTTTTCTCCCCCTCAGCTCTCCGCTACTCTGGCCATCCCCTTCTGGCAGTGGTTTCTGACTCGCTTTGGGAAAAAGACGGCGGTTTGCGCTGGCACCTTGGTAAGGCCCACATTCACATCCAAACACCACATATAAAGCCTGTAGGATTGACAGGAATTAAGTAGGAAAACGGCTCTAGTGCCATTAAGAGACTTGTTTTGGGAAGTAAACCTCTGACTGACAGCTGATCTAGTGTACTTTAGCAGTCTAATGTGTTTCTGTTTTTTTACAGTCTGTGGTTCCCTTCATGATCCTGGTGGTGTGTATGAAGAGTAACCTGATTGTCACTTACGTTGTCTCCTTCGCTGCCGGGGTCGGAGTGGCTGCAGCCTTCCTGCTGCCCTGGTAAGACCCCTGCTGACTCTTTTTTTTATTATTTGTTTTCCTACCAGGAATACACATATGTAACCAAAGTGACTCTAACTTTTTGTGTTTTTCAGGTCTATGCTGCCTGATGTTGTCGACGATTTCCAAGTTCAGAACCCGGACTCCACCGGCCACGAAGCTCTCTTCTATTCCTTCTATGTCTTCTTCACCAAGTTTGCCTCTGGAGTCTCCCTTGGTATCTCCACTCTCAGTTTAGAGTAAGTATTCACTTAAACCCACATACAGGAGGGGGGGGGGGTCTAAATAAGGTTAAGCCAAATCTCCCAGCACCCAAATCCCACATCAAAGCAAGGAATTCCTTTTGCTTTCATTAGATTAAGTACAGTAAGGCTGTATGTGTGTTGCGTGCATGCCTCACATGACTGACTTTACAGCAGAGTGATGGCTTTTGATCAGCGATTTGAGGAATTTTGCATCTTGGCTTAACTAAGAAATGAACATGAACATTAGTGCTCTGCGATGCAAAAAGATGTGATGTGTTTTCAGTTTCATAATGTTTCTTCTTTTTTCAGTTTTGCAGGCTACATCAGTAGAGGCTGCTCTCAACCAAAGGAAGTGGATTTAACCTTGAAACTGCTGGTTTCCGCCGCCCCTGTATCTCTCATCATAATCGGCCTGGTCATATTGTACTCGTATCCAATCGATGAGGAGAGGAGGCAAGGCAACCGCAAACTGCTACAGGAACAGAGGTAAGGCTGTGGATGGAAGTGTTGTACTCTCTTGTGTTTGTGTGTGTCGGTGAAGCAGAACTCCAACTGAAGAGACTCTTTATTTTCTTGCAGGGACAACGAGGCAGATTCAGAAACGGACTCGACAGAACTGGCCAACATCATCTAGCACATTTTAAGAGACCCACGGACCAATCGGGTGATCGACTGGCATTTTGCACTGGGCAGGACCAACGGACCTGGGCCTGTCGGATCATACAGACACTGCCTTGTCCAATCACAACTGCTGCTGTTCCACATCTACAAAACTTGACTACAAAACATTTTCCCAGCATGAAATTCGCTCTCCTCTTTTGTTCAGTCAGATCTCAAAAGCCTTACTTTTTGTATAACGTACTACTTTTGAGTATTGCAAAAAAAAAAATCTTTTTTTAAAGGTTAGTCTGGTTCTCAGTTGAAATTGCACAGAACCATGAAATGTAATGGGGGCATGTTTTGTCGGTGCTTCCATTATTGGTGCTACTCGCTGGAGCTGAACACTTTCCTTCCTTGTACATACCACATTGAATATTAATGACCTAGAGCACTGCGCTAAAAACTACTTAGTAGTTCTGAGATGTGAACATCATGAGAAACTTGAACAGTGTTAATGCCCTAATTTCAGCCCCGTTTCAGGGTTAAAAACTCAAAACTGACAAACTGGCAACTGTCAGTTACTTGCTCTTGAGTCATTGACTTGCTGTGTATTTTGAACATGTTTAAATGTGTTGTAATTTTACAAGTAATCCTTATAGTTTACTCAAACCAGTCAGCCCATTTGTTTCCGTCTAATTCCCATCCCATTGGCTTCTTATTTTTTAAAGAAGCCGTATTAATGTGATGTTGGAACTAGTGGCCGGACAGTAACGGCTGTGCTCTGAAGGGCTCCTTTAGTTCCCCACCATAGCACTGAAACCACTACAATAGTAAAAGCAGTTAGTTTGCACACGTAACTGGTATGTTTATCCAGCAATTACATTACTCACATGATCTTATTTATAGGACAGCTACTGAAGACAGGGAAAGCTTCTTTCCTCTAAATGCTTTCATTTCCTTAATACTGAGCAAAACGGTGACTACAGCTGGTACTAATTTAGTGATATCATTATTTAAATATTTATTAGTTTTGATTTTACTGTTTTTGAATTCATGTTTGCTGGAAAGTCATGCTTCTTGCAGTATTTAAATCGATTTAAGGCTGTAAGGAACTGAATTAGAAGTTTCAAAAACTGGGTGGGAGTCAAATTTTAAAACATACACATGCCTTTTAATGCATGTTGCCATCACTACTGTCTTTGCTCTATATGCATTCAAAAAGGGAAGCACATAATTGTGAAAAAAAAAAAGATGATTGGAAGATGGGGGACTGAACTTGTTACAGTCTCCCTTGAGTGTTTTTTTTTTTTTTATTAATTTTTTGTATGTGTGTGTGTGTGTGTGTGTTTATTGGAGGAACAGCCAGGATGTTTTGTGATCATCTCAGTCTGTCATGAAAGAAAAAAGGATTGCCATATTTCGTACCCATTGATATGGAAATGTGTACATACAGTGTCATATGTTATACATACTGTTTCATCTTCGACATGTTGTTTATGACAACTGGGTTGCCGATGTGCAAATGTTCATATTTCATTCACTTTCTTTGTTTACTGTACCCGCCAACATGGTGCCATTTCCACCCACTGAGTCTATAATAATTGTACATCCTGTAAATCTCATTCTGTTTCATTTTCTCAGTGTTTTGTCTTTTATGGATCCGTCGGTGAACTTCCCTCTTGATTCTTGAGGCTATAGCCAAATGTGTGAGCTTTAATCCAACAGGGACACACAGAAGCCTTGTGTACATGCCTCCTGTGCATATGTAAATATTGTATGTAACCCTGTAAATATCTCTGATATTTGTGGCTGCAAGCGTACACTGTACAGTAGTTATTTAAGAAAAAAATTGAGATTGAAAAAGATATTGTTAATAAATACTAATTGATAAGTGTACTGTGAACAAGCTGTCAACATTTCCTTACTTGAAACAACTTTTACCATATGACACTAGCTGAAGTCACTTTAAACAAGAACAAACATGAAGAGATTTTTAATGTACATGCATGCATCAAGTGGATAATTAGCCATAATGCAACGCCTACTAAAGAGTTAATTATATAATTCTTCTGATATTTTAGTAACTTCTTATATACCCTTTCTTCAAAACATTCAAAACTTGTCCTCAAAGGGACAGGAGCAGGTTGTGAGATCAGCAACAACAATTATTAAATCTGGTTCAAGAACAACATAGCTTTGAAATAAATTGCAAAATGATTTGACATAAAAAATGACTCATTTGTGTCACTAGATTTACTAATCAAACGCTGCATGATGTGGAGAAATTATTAGCTAATTATTTTGATTATTACAGAGTTTACACATTTTCAGTAGCCCTAGACTCAGTAGACTTTTACAGTAGGTCCAGTTCCATTTACACATTGAGCATTATTTATGGTAAACTACTGCCATCTAGTGTCAGGGGTTTGTCCTAATTTTATAAAATATTGATCAGCAAAAAATAAGTTTGAAGTTACAGTAACTGTATGGCAAATCAAACTACTACCTATTCATTTTGTTCCTGTTTCATAGCATATATGTATATTGCATTTATAGACACATTCCATTAAAGTAACTGATTAAAAAGAAAAAGATTTTAAAAAATCATGATACTCTTGACTTGAGACTTTTTAATTAGAGCCACAATTATATTATATCTGTTCTGTGAGTTATTGGACTGTTATTTTAGTTGTTTTGCTGAGTGTAGAAATATTCTACCACAGATTTTGTGCAATAATTATGAATGATGACTTGTGAATTGATTTCCAGTTTTATATTGTAATTTTTTAAGCCCCTTATTGTCACATTGTCTTCACAGTACAGATTAAGTATATTATGGTGCTTTTCAGCACCCTTAACATAAAACATTACTTTGAGCTTTTACCAATTTCATTTGATGACTACATAAAGGAAGAGTTCGTGTAAATACAGTAAAAGCTTATGGTAGAAGTCATTCGCTTTTATTTTGAAGGACGAACACTTAAGCCGGAAGTGTTTACATTCTGTTAGCATACAGCAGCTAGCTTAAAGCAACGAAACTCCATAGCTATTTCTGGCTGCTTTTGCTCCATGTCTGTCATAACCAAAAAGAAACTACAACGACGTTAGCTGGACAAGCACATAACGTAAAAAACATTCTCAGATATCTGCTTCATGGACTTGTTAAACCTTCATTTTCTCCGCTAAACTGACATGGCTGCTAACCCTCCAGGACCAGGCTTTCAGAACAAGACCCGGGTGGCCATCCTGGCGGAGCTGGACAAGGAGAAGAGGCGGCTGATGCAGAGCCAGTCCATGAACAGCCCCGGAGCCAACATCCCCCTGTCGTCCAGACCCAGCCTGAAGGAGGTGAGGGACAGCGCGGAGCAGCAGCACATCGCCGCCCAGCAGAAGGCCGCCCTGCAGCACGCTCACGTCCACTCGTCCGGCTTCTTCATCACGCAGGACTCCTCGTTTGGGAACCTCATACTCCCGGTGATCCCCCGACTGGAGCCCGACTTTTGACCCTGAACCTCCCAACAAATACTGACCATTGCCCCGGCCCGGGTGGACATTGAAAACAACTCCCATGCAAATGATACACGTTGTTCTATGTCTCATTTTTTTGCGTTCATTGCGTTCCTGTAATCAATTTAATGGTGATTTAGGCATCCAAAAAACTCTGACAGAATAAAATATGACATTTGAACGCAATCAGTGTTGCTCTATTAGCAGGGGTGTAGATAGGGGATCTGGGTCCCCAGAAAGAACAGTGCTGTCTGCTGTAATTACACACTCATCATTACCTTTCTCGTCACTAATGATGGCTTTTACCTGTTGTCAGGCAAACAGGATGCCATGACATGTAGTGCTATAAGAGAGTAATAACACATTAATAACATATTAATTGCTTATAGGCAAAGCTTTTTTTTATGAAAGGTGGTGATGGAGACAGAAATGTCATATAGTGGGAGGGAAAGCATTTGCATCCAGAGGGTTGGAAAGGCAAAAGCAAGAGGACAGAAAGGGGCAATTTACACAAGACTATGAAAATAAAACTATTTTTTAGGAAACTGTATGCCTCCAGGAGGAAATAACATTTGCCAAAAGCCTGAGAGGCTAAGCTGGCTTACCAACCAGGCAAAACAGGCAACTGCCATAGGATCCTAGAGTCTCCCAAGGGCTCCAAAGCCCCAAGTTCACTGTGTGTCAATTATTTGCATGTAATTTTTAATAGGAATTTGCAACAGTAAGGTACAAAATCAATTTAGGTGGGTCCTGCATTGTTCCCTACTCATCTTGCCTTGTCTTTTAGAAGGGCCCAATGGCAAAATGTAGTTTTAAGACTTTACTTTATATTTGCTTACATGGTGCATTTATTGTGATTAATCAAATTACCATTAACATGCACCATATTCCAAACCATATTGGTGCACTGTACTTAATGGGAACTTGGAGGTGACAGGGTATATACACAATGCATTGTACTATAGGTCTAAAGGGGCCCAACAATTATTTGCCCGGGATCCCTTAACAGGTTAATCTGGCCATGCTGATAAAAAATAAAGTTAATTCATTCTGAGCACAGAGAATGTGCAAGAATCACTAGGTCTACTGCTGGTAATTTTTTAATAATAACATTTCATCAGTTTGTCTTGTCCTTATACCTGACACTCCAGCCAAGCAGACGATACTTACGTGATATTGCCCTTTATGCTTGCCAGCAGTAGAAAACATGTTCATTTCAGTAAATATTTTACTCCCCTGGAAAAAGCAGAAGTTTTTCCACCATCTGTCAACAGTCTGCACTCGATTGCTTTCCCCTGAAGTATATCGTGAGTCGATAGCAGAGTTGATGCTATCGCTGATGCAACACACTGACAGGTCTACCCAACCGGCTTTTCTCACCCACGTCTCATTGTAAGAAGACAGATTTTGAGGTGAGTTAGTAGGTTGTACAGTATGGCTTTATGGTAGACTGGTATTGCTGTCAGATAAACTGAAAACATAGGTACTAAATTGGTCGCAGTTTTAACCCGAAACACCACCGGAGCCAGGTAGCTGCACATGGTTTTGTTGCTAGCTAGCTAAATAGCCCTAGCTGGCTTGTTCATTCATTATCAGCGTGACGCTAAAGGTGAGCTGGCCAGTAAAGTAGATAGCATATTATCTTAAAGTTGGCTGAATGGCCTATTCCCGACATATGGAGGAAACTGGGGATTTAATTGTAAAAACATAGCTAATGCTAGCCGGTGGCTCCCCGTCCCGTGCTTAAGATACTCATTCCAAGTCAGTTTAACGTCAACGTCACCCTTCCCAGTGGCTAACTTACTCGGATAGAACATACCTAATACGTTTTACTAACCGTTATGGTCTTCTGATAAATTCGCCATATAGGAAATTAGTTAAGCTGCAGTTTATTTTTTCATAAAATGTCAAATTTTAGGATGGATCCCCGCTGCTTGCTACCGCCCACTATGGTGCAGATTCGGTGAAAGGAGGTTATTTGGAAAAAGCCAAGTCAGTTCTGAGAAATGTTAAGTTACCTCTTTGTTTGTGGCTAAGGGCAACATTAAACAGAAAGTGATTTAATAGTTTGAACTCATATGCTCTGCAGCTGCTGCCATTAATTCATAACAATAAACTCCTATCTTCCTTGTCAGAGGGCCCTGCACCATGGCAGATCAGCTAAGCCCAGAGGAGAAGTTCCACCTCATTACTAGGAACCTCCAGGTGGGACATGCAAACAAACATATACGCACAGTGACTAAAGTCCCCCAGTAGCTTGGTCTCATTAATCTCTTGAACGTGTGCATGCAGGAGTTCCTTGGAGAGGAGAAGCTGAAGCAGGTTCTTCAGGAGAGAGAGCTGAAGGTGTACTGGGGCACAGCGACCACTGGCAAACCCCACGTAGCTTACTTTGTCCCAATGTCCAAGATAGCAGACTTCCTCAAGGCTGGATGTGAGGTGGGTAGATCTCTTTGAGCATCTTGTCTGTTGTTAAGGATTTTGATTTAATCACTGCTTTTCCTCAGGTCACTATTCTGTTTGCGGACTTGCATGCCTACCTAGACAACATGAAGGCCCCCTGGGAGCTGCTGGAGCTCAGGGTGAAGTACTATGAACAGGTCATCAAGGCCATGTTGGAGAGCATTGGCGTGCCTCTGGATAAACTCAAGTTTGTCAAAGGAACTGACTACCAGCTCAGCAGGTCAGTTGTGCTGATGGTACTCAGAGACTGTCTCTTAATATGCATTTATTTAACTATACATTCTGCAAAACAGGCTATACTTAAACTAATGTTTTAGGTCTGTCTTTTCATGTTTGTCAGAGAGTACACTCTGGATGTGTACCGTCTGTCCTCCATGGTGACAGAGCATGATGCTAAGAAGGCTGGAGCTGAGGTCGTCAAACAGGTGGAGCATCCCCTGCTGAGTGGTCTGCTCTACCCTGGACTGCAGGTAATAACACTGTTACTAGATGGAGTAGTAACTGCTGGACTCATCACATTGCTACTAAGGAGTGCTATAAGATTACTCTGGGTCTCCTCATAACCCTGATGATCAAATGAACTACAGTTATGACTGTTATTACAGCACAATGTCCACATATAGCAGAAGAGTATATATATATATATATATATATATATATATATATATATATATAATATATATATATATATATATATATATACATACATACTAAACTTACTATACTAAAACTTGATCAGTTTATATCTTGAACTCTTTAGAACTTGTTGTATTGGACAGGGGTTCGTACAAAGTCTTGAAAGTTTGGAAAATGCTTAATTTTAACCTTTATGTTTTCAAGGTTAGGGATATGCTTGAATTCGAATATACTCCTTGAAAAATACTTGATTTTGAACATAATCTGTGTATCTACGTAAATCAAAGATCTTTTAATATTTGAAATGAAACGATCCCGTCGTCATATGTTTGTTGTCCCCTGGCATTTATGGTAGCAATTAAAGGCTTTGAGTCTGGAAATGTTTGGTTTAGGTACCTTGAAAGTGCTTGAACTTTACTCTTAAAAAGCTGTACGAACCCTGATTGGAGTAGTAAATGTGATATCTTTGTCCCCAGGCTCTGGATGAGGAGTACCTCAAGGTGGACGCCCAGTTTGGAGGAGTTGACCAGAGGAAGATTTTCACTCTGGCAGAGAAGGTACCATCTCCCTCCATCTTTGCACATTTATATCAACCCTTCACTCTCTCTCTTCCCTGCATCACTGACCTCTTACTGTGCTGTGAGTTTGTTGATAGCACATGGCCCAACTTTTGGACTCATTTAAAGGGACCATTCTAATTTATTTACTCCAGGTGCATTAAGTTTCCGGTCTTGACATTAAAAAAACAGATTATGAGGATCATTTGTAGAAGTGATGAACTATGGATGTCACAGCAAACAGTTTTCAGAATAAAATCTCTATAAAATATAAAGTGTGATGGGGCCTTTCATTTGTCTCCAGTACTTGCCCTCTCTTGGCTATGCCAAGCGCGCCCATCTGATGAACCCGATGGTACCAGGACTGACAGGGACCAAGATGAGCTCCTCAGAAGAAGTACGTCACAGTAAAAAAAAAATAAGTATCAACATTTTCTTCTAATGCTTGGTGGTCAGTCATAACATTATCTCTTTTGGCTGCAGGAGTCAAAGATTGATCTACTGGACTCCAAAGAAGATGTGAAGAAGAAGCTGAAGAAGGCTTTCTGTGAGCCAGGCAACATCCAGAACAATGGAGTCCTCTCCTTTGTCAAATATGTCCTCTTCCCTCTACGCGGAGGTAGAAAACCCCCTTGAAACCCCTTGTGTTGTTGTGGCTTCAGACTTTTCCTCCGCTCATATGAAGAATATAAAATGAGTTGATAATTGGTATCACTGTGTTTCAGAGTTCTGCATCAAAAGAGACGCCAAGTGGGGTGGAGACAAAATCTACACTGTGTTTGAAGAGGTGGAGAAGGACTTTGCTGAGGAGGTAAAGTATAGACACACTGGTTTATTTGAAGAATAAAAGCCCTTCTTAAAGTATATCCCTGCTAAAATGCTTAATTTCTCCCTTGTGCTCTGGTCTAACCATCGGTAATCTCTGACTTTGTTAGATCGTCCACCCAGGAGACCTGAAGGCCTCAGTGGAAGTAGCACTAAACCAACTGCTGGAGCCAATCAGAAAGAAGTTTGAGTCGCCTGAGCTCCGCAAACTCACCAACTCTGCCTACCCCAACCCCTCAAAGACGAGTCAGTATTTTACCCATCGTCCTCACTGTGTCTCCCTCTCTCAAGTCGTTTTAATCCTTTTAATCTAAATGTAGTGGTGTGACTAGTTCTGCATAAAATGGGATGTCAGTTAGCTTCATGTGTTGCCATCATTTGTGTGTGTGTGTGTGTGTGTGTGTGTGTGTGTGTGTGTGATCAGAAGGAGCAGGAAAGGGTGCCAAGGCAGGAGGAGGAGGAGGAGGAGGTGGTGGAGAGGACGATGAGTTGGCCCCCTCCAGACTGGACATCAGGGTGGGCAAGATCATCAGTGTTGAGAAGGTAGGACGTCAAGATTGTCACTTGATGCCTGATCAACTGATCAATATAGTGTTTCTTGAGATGATGTGTGCCGAGATGGTCCACCTGTATTACAAGCCCTCTTTCTCTGTGTTGACATGGGTTTCTTTGCTGTCCAACTTCCAGCATCCAGATGCTGATTCGTTGTACCTGGAGAAGATTGACGTGGGAGAGCCAGAGCCAAGGACGGTAGTCAGCGGGCTGGTGGCCTACATTTCACAGGAGGACTTACAGGACAGAATGGTGTTGGTGCTGTGCAATCTGAAACCCCAGAAGATGCGAGGGATTGAGTCTCAAGCCATGCTGCTATGTGCCTCTGTGTGAGTGTTAATTCTGTTTTACACCAACACACATGGCACATCCCTTGGCTTTATTTTTAAAAATTTCCTCTACTCTACCTGATTGGTTGATTTCTAGTGAAGGGGAGCCCAGGAGGGTGGAGCCTCTGGACCCTCCAGAGGGGTCGTCACCAGGAGAAGGGGTCTTTGTGGAAGGTTATGAGACGGACAAACCAGACGAAAGACTCAACCCAAAGAAGAAGGTGTGGGAGAAACTACAGGTATGTTTCAGTCCAATTTTATTGTTACTCTATTCAGAAAGACAAACACAGTAAATTCCTCCAAAATTAAAAAATATGAACCAATGTGTTTTAGTTAGCATGATTTTTATATAATGGAATAATGGCATGTTGGAATAAAATTCCTTGGATAGGCTATATGTACATAATGATTGTATTATTTTTCTGGCTCCCCAGGTGGACCTGAAGATATCAGACGAGTGTGTAGCTCAGTGGAAAGACAAGCAGCTGATGACCAAACTAGGACAGATCACATGTAAAACACTCAAAGGAGGCAACATCAGTTAGACACACATACATTACGTTCACCACTGAAGCTCCTCCTGCCGGCCACATTACAACAAGAATACTCTCATCAACAAATTGCCATGGCAACAACAGTCAAGCTTCATCTGGATGTTTTCTTGGAGAATGATGGGACATTGATGCCAAAAGTCTCAGATGCTTTGGACTGGCTTAGACAAATTCTGTTACCTTGCTTTGACTTTATTAGAAAAAAATATGTAATTCTTAAAATCACAAGAGCCATGTACAACAAAAATGATCTAACTAATCAACCTATGATTCATTACTGTTTCTCCTTTTTACCAGGGGTTGTTTGGTGTCCCTAACGCACTTAAGTGTACTAATACAATATGACAGAGTTTCTGCAAAAGAGACATACTGCTACTCAGATAATGGGTTACTTTTCAGAATGTTGCAGTACTGATTGCTCATTCCTGGTAGTAGCTGACCCAATCTCAGGTGTTTAAAAAGGGACTTAATGTTGTCACTACTTTTCTGGGTTAAATTGCGCTGTGTTGCCTTCATGGTAAATGTCAGGGCAGTGGCCAATCTGCCAAACCTAATTAATAAGAATGGTTTCAGACATCAGATGTATATAAAAATCAATATGCCATGTACTATAAGACATTGGACGGTTGCATTTGGGGTAGTGTTGTACAGGAATCAATATCTGGACATTAACTGTCATATAATCAAATAATGCATCATCTAATACAAAATAAACGCTGGCTGAATTCTGTGGTCTGCAGAAATCAAATAAATTTGTGTTGGATGAGAGTTGGATGTGCCACATCTTTAAAGAAAGAATGCAGGGAGCTGTATTTTTGATACACTTAAATTTTATTTATAGAAGTAATAACTGTACATAAGTCTTTATAATCATCAAGATGTAGATTTTTGACCCATTATCAAGAGTCAGTATAATTCACTCACCAATGATTTTGCTGGGGGAAAGCATTTTGTGCAAATAGTGATGAGCTGGATTTTCCACCAAAAAGGCTTGGGCCAAAGTTTTAGATACAGCACATTTAATAAAAACACTGACCTCACACTAAGTCTACTCCAGTGTATCAATCGTCACACCCATAGCCCTAAAAGTGGCTTTCAGAGGAAATGGATTCTTAAATATTTCATATTTGGTAGGAAAAGGTGACGGACAGTGCTACAAGTGGAAACAACCACACATAAATAAATAGGATACTTGTGTTAGTGTTTTCCTAAAAGATTTCTCAGAATGTGTTGGGCTAGCCTTTACTGAACCCAATAAGAGATTGTGCAGATTGACTAGTTTTAGCAGTTGCTGTAATCAGATGCTTTTCTGTGTAAAGTCTCACTGGTTTATCATCTGTAGCTTTACAAAGTGCCTCTGTCCTAATTGACAAAATATCTTCCTCTTGTTCTTGTAACTATGCAGCATCCCTTTTTCTCAGATACTATTCCAGATATATCTATCCACACAGTGAAAAGCAGGACTGAAACTGAGTGTGACATTTTGTTTTTACTCAGCTCTTTAAGCAAAGACAGTGTTGCTGATTTGTCCTGTAGTGGATGCCATTGTCAGCCTTTTCTGACAACTGCTTAAATCCCATGAAAATTATGTATTATATTACAACAGGGAAAAAAGACTTAACAGACAGTAGAACTCTGTACAGAAATGCTTTGTCAAGACAAATCTTTTTATCTGAGCCGCAGTGACCACTACCTAATTCTACCTCTGGGAGGCGATCTCACACAAGCCAAATATTTACAGTTCAGTCAATGTACATCATTTCATCCTGAGGGGCCTTAATAAGAGATAAACTATAGCTTAGAAAAATACTCCAGAATAAAGCTATCATAAGAAATTGGGAGCAACACATTTTTTGCATAAATATGTAGGAAGGCCATTACAGGCTAAGGCGTTTGGAGAAGACTTAACACACACAACACTCTGATAGTTGAGTTATACGTCTCAGTAATGTCAGTCCATGCTGTGACTTTTACTTGCTTGTAGTCTCTTCTTGTTGCTCTGGCATGGTCCTTAGTTAATCATCACAAACCTCTTTCAAAACAGTGTTTCAATTGTGTCTGCTGTCACTCTTGTAGCTGAAGGGGGAAGACAAGAGGAGGTTAGACATTATGGCATCAACATAATACAGTTACAGGAACACACGTAATAAGTATTCTGTCCTAATCTAATTTATCTACTGAGACATGATCATGAGCTTCAGGTTAAGGCTGATTGAAGCACATGCTTGCAAATTTGATGGGAAAAAGCTGTAGGCAAGCCAGCAGCACTTTGTGTGGAAGGGGGCTTGTGTGTGCAGTTTTGTCTTGTTGGTATGAAGACCAAAAAATATGCAGTTTAAGGTAATGTTCAACTGCTTAGCTGTTCAAGATCATGGTAATGCTAGGATCTGCATTCTTTTTCATGACAAGAGGGTGGTACATTAGCTATTGATTTATGCTAGCACTGAATCAGCATTAATGTGTTTACAAACTCAGCAGCTGTACACTGAAACATACTGATCAAGGCAGTGGCCGTCCTTCATGACTTTCGCAAAGATAATGACAGAAAATCATGGTTACAAATAATGTTGCTGCTCTTACTTGTTGTCTCAGGAGGTGTTATTCCACTCATATGTTGTACTCCTCCAATTGTTCCGTTTCCTTCAACACTGAAGCCCATCTTTGCTGAACAAGCAGATAGATGCTGTGAAGGACTGATGCTCCCGTGGGCTGGTTTCTTAGCTACTGGTGGAGGAACTTTGTCAGACTTCATCCCACCATTGGAGAAAGCGATGGCCTTCGACTGGTCAGACACCTGCATGAGCTCAGCTGCCAAACTTTGCTTTAGACTTGCCTGAGCTTCAGGGGAGGAGGCAACTGCAGTCTCTATGACAACCTTTTTTGCGCTCCTAGAGAAGATAAAGCTGGCGGTAGAGGCTGGGGACTTGTGCATGTCACATCCTTCAGGTGATTTCAGGGACAGAGCCCCTTGTTCGCTGACACAGCTGTAAGTGGATGATCTCACACCCAGGCGGGATGGAAGACCATCTCTTGAAGACATGGCTGCAGTTTTCATACGTATGGCTTCCTGTAAGCGCATGGAGGGGGTGTTAAGTGTCACAGAGGATGTTTTTACTGTCTGAGTGGGAGATTTTAGTGACAGAGACTTGCGGATGGGCTTCTGTGGAATGTTTTGAGGTCCTGGGATTGAGACTGGGCAATTCTCCTGAACTGAAGCTCCCTGGTTTATTGACTTGTCCTCTGATGGAGCTTTCACCTGATCTTCAGTCATGGTGACTGATCTGAGACGAACCATCTGAAGCAGGGAGGGGGTAACTAAAGGTATGTTAGCATCCTCTTTGGGAATGGGTGCACTTTTGTGGCGGGAAAGGAGCTCCTTGCTCCTGGCGTCTCGATTTGCTACACTGGGCTGCCTTCTGAAATTAACCCCATGGGTTAAATTATCTGCTGGTAAAGGGGGTGCTACTGGGACCATAATTGGAGGTTGGGCACTGACGGGAGGCTCGGAGGGTGACTGATCTTCAATTTTCAGAGAGTCTCGCTTCAGGAAACTGCTAGGAGGAACTAAAACAGAGACTGATACTTGGTTCTCTGCTCTTGTAATAGGTAGGTGCAAAGGAGGTGCCTCCATTGCTGGAGGTGGGATACTGTCTGAAACAGATACAAAATTCTGCACTGGTCTGCAAGAAATCTCATTGCAGATGTTAGCTTTTGAAACTTGCATGACAAGCTCTGGTTTGGTGTCAGTTACTGTTTGTAGAACAGCAGAGAGCAAATCTGGAATTTGTTCATGTACAGATGTCCCAGCGTCACTTGAATTCTCAATTGTCTCTCCAACTTCCTCTGTGGATCTTTTTGAGACATCCAAATCTGTGATACAACTGTCCATTACATTTGGCACACTGTCTGTCACAAAGGGTGGAGGAGGTGGAGGAAAGTCTACCTCATCTCCTCCATCAAAGACTGAGTCCCCTTCCATAGGAGGTGGAGGAGGTGGCCAGCAAGACTCTACAACATGGATCTCCTCCTGTACCCTCTGTAATTCATCTGGTGGCATAGATACAGATGAAGGAGGTGTCTTTCTTGACGGTGGAGGTGTAGGGTGGTATGCCGGGGGAGGGGTAGGTGGTGGCGAGGTCTTACTAATTTTGGGGACCTCTACAGAAAGCATCTGCATGGACGTGACCTTGCTTTTGTCCATCTCATTCTCCCTCTTATCAACTAAAACTATAACCCCATTCTGTGAGGAGGTTGTATGGTTCTCAACAGGTAAATTAACTTCTGTCGTGGCACTGCTACTCATTTTCTTTTTCTGTCTATCCACTGAGTGCTCTGTTGACACCAATTCCTCTCTGTGCAGTGTTGTCATGGGTTTCTTCATGACAGGAGGGGGATCTTTCTTCTGAGTTATCTCTTGACTCTCGGGGTCCTTCACTATAGGGCTACTACTCTGCTCTTGTTTCTGAACGTCTGCTCTTGCTTCCATCCTCTCTTGTTCAGTACCTGGACATTCCCTATTCTCCAGCTCCTTGTGAACACCTTCAGGACCTGTTGCTAACAATGTTTCAGGCTTTGCTTTGCTTTCTGACAATTCTAAGACAGATTTGTCTGTAACGGATTGATTTTCAACTAATGCTTCTGTCTGAGTTCCTGCTTGTTTAACTGTGCTGTCCTGTGTCTGTGCTGGTTTCTGTGTTACTTTGCTGACATTAGGGCAAGGCCCACACAGGAGCTCAAAGGTGCATCTGTTGTGAACCCATGTCTCTGGAGGAGGAGGACATGGTGCTTTGACTTTGGGAGGTGGTGGGATGTTCAACAGTTCTCTGACTTCAACTCTCAAAGTCGGAGATTTGCTATTCGGAGTGAGTTCTTTCGCAGCAACAGTGGGTGGATATCCCTGTGGAGGCAGACTGGGACTACATGTGGAAACATCTGGACTGACAGGCTCAGATGTACCGGATGATAGAGAGGTAAGAGAGGAGGAAGGAGAAGCTGCTGAGGATGAGGCCCGAGACACTGATCTCTCAGGTTTGACCGGTTTCTTCTTCTGTTTGTCAGGGGAGGTTGGGGAGATCCCTTTTGGGGAAAGTGTCGGAGTACCACTCTGACTGGAGTAGCCACTGGAAGGGGACATGGTCCGTTCAAATTTCCCCCCTTCTGAGGGAGTTTTCTGTGGGGAGAGGCTGATGGATTCTGGCTGAGGCTCTGTTGCTCCTCCTGCCTCATTGGAAGCGGCCTGTGTGGGGCTCAAAGGACTGGAAGAAGCATCTAGAGAGCTGGACCCAGTGGAGTTTGATACAGGGGTGGGGATCTTACTGGTATCTGCACTAAATGATTTTATATCATCCTTAACTATAATATTATCTGTGGGATTTGCCACCTCTCCAGACACAGAGTCATTGAGATCTTTGCTATCCACCAGAACCCTGGAGTTGCTCTTGATCTTATTACTATGCAGAGAGTTTGTTCTCCGTGGAGGTGCAGGGGGTTGCTTGGTCTTCATAATTGATAGACTACGAGTGAAATTCTGTTTGGTCTTTGCATCCTCCCCAGCAGCCACTGACCCTGAGACACCAGTCTCAGATCCTTGACCTGTAACAACGTTTTCACTTTTACTGCTGTGGCTGCTAATCATGCTAACTGAGCTACGGAGACTGACAAGGTCTTGGTCCCCACTAGACTTTTCTGTCTGGCTTTCCTGCCCATTTAGACGTACTCTCGGTGAGTTACCACTATGTGTGCTACCCTTAGAGGATACAGGGGAGGAGTTTGAAATAATAGTCTTTGAAGACTGTGACTCGCTCCTGTTTGTCCCCAAAGCCGATGTGGGCATCAGTGTGGAGTTGTGGAAATTGTCAGTGTGGGAACCATCACCATCTGATCTTCTGGACAACAAAGGGCTGACTGATAAGTCCCCGGATGCCAGGCTGCTTTTGCTTACAGTACGGACACTACTGCCATGGTTTACACTGCTGCCACGTGTCCGGCTGCTGCTGCGGTCGATCTCTATTACTTCAATCGAGGCTGGCAAGACAGCATTAGGGATGATTGTAGACAAGTAGGTGGCCTGAGGAGATATGGACATCACTGGGCCCTAGGAAAAATAAAACAGAAATAGAAATTTCACAGCTAAATGTCCCAAATGGTCAAGACAGAATCAGGAAAGATACTAAAGACTGAAGTTTTAGAAAACTAACTTGAATTTTAAAGCCACATCCTTAACTAACTGATTTCATTTTTACCTGGGGTTCCTGGAGGAAGCTAAACATTGTTGAAGGAGAGAAGGAGGAGGAAGTGATCATGCCAGGTACTGCAAGGGACTTGGGTCTCAGGGTTGAGGTGGGGCAGAGATAGGAGTCAAAGCCCTGTTGGCTGAAGGGCTGCTCGTCTTGGTACATTTCCCGGAGGTGCTTCCTCAGCAGCTGATCATCTCTGGATGCCTGCTCAGGAGTGGAGACAGGACCATTCTTAAGTGATAAAAAAACATAAAACCTGTGATGTATGTTAAAACTATTGAATGAATTCATTCTTTCTGGAGAGCCCTTTACCTCCAGCTCTGAAAGGTGCACCCTCGCTCCCTCCTTATTTGCTACTGGAGTCCCTCCATCAACCGTAGGAATGATAACAACACCTGATTGGCTGTTTCTGACTTGTCCGTTGTGATTAAGGGGCTGGGTAGAAACAAGCTGCTGGAAGGTTGAGCTTCTGTGCAATGCTGGGAAGTGGGCAGATCACAGATCACAACATGTTTACCACCAGGGATACATGATGTCTACTGGTTTAGGAAAGATGATGGTGTGGACATACCGAGCTCTTTCTGGACCTGGTTGGGAATACCCATGATGGTGGTCCTCCTGCTCCTCTTCTTGCTCTTATCTAATCTTTTTACTGGATTCAGAGGCTTGAATGTTGAACCTGAGAGACAAAGAATAAACAGAAAAACAGTAGGAAAAACGTAGAGTTTTTAGAGTTATTTTTGCAAGGAAAAAACTATATTCGGCACAGGAAGAGAAATTGGTGAAATAATTGGAGCAATGCACTATAATGCACTGAAACCCAGTAAAGTATATTTGGATACTGGCTCTTCCAGAGGATTTTAAAAAGGATGTTTGAAATATGGATCAGAATACCAATCGCACAGACACACACACATGCACACAGAATGGCATACTTTGCCTTCCAGCTGTGATATGCAGAGGCAGCCACAGTGCTGTCTTCAGATGCTTAGAACTTTTGAGTAACTGAAAAAAGCTCCAGCTGTGTGTGTGTGTGTGTGTGTGTGTGTGTGTGTGTGTGTGTCTGAAGTTCATTTTCCTTTGATTTCACACCATAACTGCAGAGGCACGAAGCAGCTGGAAATGAGACGTGCATGCTAAATAAGTACACGTCTATGACTCGTCATAAAGCAGTAAACCCAGGAACAAAGCTCAAACTGCTTTCACAGGCACAAGCACTATGATTAGCTCCTGTTTCCCGAAGAGGAACGAGATATGGATGCTTCCTTTCCAAGTCTCTCACTAAACACACACACACACACACACACACACACACACACACACACACAAACAGGGCTGTCGTTTACCTTGGCGGGTGAGCACAGGCCTAGTCGACACAGCAGAGGTTAGTGTGGTATCAGTACTCCCGGTGGTGGATCTCGACTCCGGAGAGCCACCTTTGTCCTGGGAGCTGATATCCTGCTCCGGACGCAGAGTGTCTGTGGACTGCAGGGGATACACACACACACACACACACATGCACACACGGCAGTTTTTAGTTAGGTGGCATTCTTTGTTTGTAGGAAGTGAAGGAAAAATGATATGATGTTATCCACTGAGCTTTTGGGGCACTTACAGCAATGCTCTCGTCGTCAGGAAAGTTCACTCCATTCTTGTGTTCTGTGTGAACCCAATAGACAAGGATCAGACACAGAATCTGAATACACTCAAACTCCATCCATAATAAAAAGGTGGGTAAACTTAAACCCCCCCCCCCATACACTCTTATGCCTTTAATACTTCTGATAGTACTTACTAAAATGTACTATACTACAACGTGTCATGTAGTGTCAATATTGTGGGTAAGATTTATGCTGACCTTCCTGCTGTAGTATCTTGAGCCCCTCCTGGGCCTCAGTGTGCAGGTCCTCCAGGTACTGTGGCCTGCTGCCCTCAATGAAGACATTCTCCTGGTAGTGCTGAGAGGTCGTGTAGTGGACGGTCAACCTCTTCTGGTCTTCATTCCCCTTCGGGCCAGCTGTTGGGATGGTGGAAAAAGAAAGGGTCAGGGAAAACAGAGAAGACGACAAATGTAATTGGCTTATATGATAAACGTTTTGCTGTCGTGTCCTAGAACGTGCACTTCGAGGAAATAATTATAGTCATTTCACTGTAGGCTGGAATGGGTACCAGGCTAACACTGATCTTAAATGTCATTCAACAGCAGATTATTACACTTCCCTCCTAATTACTGTGTATCTACCATTTTGCCCTTTTTTTGCTCTTTGGACCAAAAACACCACACATTCCGAAATATATCAGCTTTCTCCAAGCCATTTAAACCACATTTTCCACTGAGAAGTCTTTCCACATGTACTTCCTTGTCCTCTTAGGATACAAACATCAACACACATACAAACAAGTGTGACTTTTATCAGCTTTACAGTGAATCCTCTTCACCTCCACCTGGTGCAAGTGTGTTTACTGGCGCACCTTTGACGCCAGCACACTCTTCAAATCTCCTCAGCCAAGCAGTTTGGTGGGCAGATGTCCCTGCCTGATGAGACTCATGAGATAGTAAACTATTGCCCGGCTAATCTCCTGCAGGATCTCTCTTCCTCGCTAGTCCATGGAGGATTAGATAATCTGGATTGTCCGCATGTAAAGATGCCACTGAACCCCCTACTTGGGGACCTCCTGCGTGAGAACTGGACCAGGCTCTCCCTTCAGGATGGCTTTACTCAATGTCAAAGGACAGCCAAAAACAGTGGAGACTATGGAAAAATTTAAGATTTGAAGGTATTATAAAGTACTAGTTGGACAGCAGTCAATATAGGGAAAGCAAGGAGGGCCAGTTGGTGTGATGACCCAGCCAGCTTTAGTCCAGTTATACCAAACTACAGTGTTGGGTTTTGCAGAAAACAATGCATTTGTTTTGGTTTTGACCTCATGTTATTGCCTTGTGGGCTGAAAACAAGAGAGGGCTAGCTTTATATTCTATTGCATAAGTATGTGAACACAAACAATAATTTGTCTTAAATACTGTCGTATTACTGGCTAACAAATTAATATAACTTCCGTGGCTTTTTGTTTGCCTGCTGTTTTATTCTAGAGGACATAATTGCAAATAGGCAAGGGAAGGAAGACAGGGTATAAATTATGGCCAGGTCTAGAAAAATGATAGAATAGTTCAAGTTTGTTTATTAATGTTTTTATGATGATGATTATTTTTGTCTATTCTCAATAGCGTGCGTGTTGTTTGCTTTTGGCTGTACGGGCTATGTAAGTTATATATTGTCTGTTATTAGCTAATCAAAGGTCAAAACAAGGTGTCCACTTTCCCTCCTTTGTCTCTTTCAACACTGTGGCTCTCAGTCTTGCCTTGTTAGCTGACACTGTGTGAGTGTGGATGTATATACTGTGCATGTTTGTGTGTGTGTGTAAGGGAACAGACACCCCTATTTACCCCTATTCTCCCACATTCACACAGGTGAGGCAGCCCAGACACAATGCCCTCGCCTGTGTGTGGCTGTGGGAAATCTCAGGTCATTGTGAGCCTTGGAATGACTGATGCAATCCAAGGAACAGGGACACATTTCAGTACAACAGCAGAGTGCATATTACTCACATTAAAGGTGTTGTGCTCTAACTAGCAGTTGTGATTAATTGGAAAAGCAGCCCTCCATGAGATCCCGCCAGACCCCTGCAGGAGGTTTAGGGCTTTTGGTTGATTTAGACGATCGCCAAAAAAGTCAGTTAAGCCCTTCATCTCATTAGAGAGGACCCCCAGATTGCCTTCAACGCTAATTCTTACATGCCAGTGTGTCTGTGTTTGTGGGTGTGAGACAGAGACCAGCGCACAAAAGCAATTATCATCACATTTTTTTCCACTAAAAAAACAAAAACAAAAAACATGTTACTAATGCATCACCTCATAACCTCAACCGTGCAACACAAACTTTTTAGGGCATATTAAGTATTGGAAAAAGGTCAGCTTAACTCCAGACACCTCAATCAAAGCAAAGTTAAAGAGTATTACTGTCGCATAAACCAGCATTCATTGCTGTCAGCAGCCTAAAGTCAAAGCTACAGCCTGCCAGATTCCTCCATGTGAGTCAGCACTCACCCTTCTTCTTGAAGACAGACAGCAGAGAGTGGATGCTCTTCCTTAAGTAGACCACCATGCCTACAGCAGCGCCATAGCAGATACAAAATCAAAATATTGTGGTAAAGACGAGCAGAGTGCAACAAGTCCTCTTTCTGTCACTGGTGAGAAAAATCTGTTTTTTTAAAGAAGATCCAGATGAACTCTTAGGAGAGAAAAATGATAAAAAAGCTTGACAGCAGTTTGTCTGTGAGTGGCTGTAGATGGCCTGTTGTCAGAGTGAGAGGCTCTCTCCTCCTTCATTAGAGTGCCTGAGTGACTTGGGAAGGACAAGTGCACAATAAGATCTGCTTCCAGCCAGGCAGCCTGTCCCAGCTGCCTTATCCCTGTGTCTGATACCCTCCTCCCTTCCCCCTCTGCTCTCTCTCTCTCCCCCCTCTATTTTGCTGTGTCGCTCACACTGGCTCTCTCCATTGCGATTCCCTCTCTATTGTCAAATGAAGAACCCCCCCCCAGCAAAACTGCTGTCAAAGTCTGGCTTTCAGCAGGCATCCACCCCCACTTCACTCAATATAGACCGACACGTGTGATTCTGTATATGCATACACACCACGCAGTTAAACTTACCTGAATACATTTTAGAGCCTGGAGAGAAAAAAACCATCTAAGAAAAAAGTGACAAAAATAAACACAATTTTGTGCAGCAGGAATGTTTTTCCTTCTGTCTCATCCCTTTTAATGATCCCCTGACCCTTCAGATTTATCTTGAGACTCCCAGGGGGATTCTGATCCACAGGTTGGGAGCCACTTTTTAAAGGGGTTATTGGGTTTACATTGAGTTTGTACTGTTTGGGTCAGCAGGACAACACTGTTGTCAAATAGGCACATTACACAGTGTATCTTGTGAAATACCACCTTGATAATTACATAACATGAAAATGAAAAGATTCGTAATTCAAAATGCATAGATGTAAACTGTCTTCATAACTAGATCTTTAGAACAATAAATATATATTTTTGAGACAGAAATGAATTATTTAGACAAAAAGGATACAAAATGTTTTAAAACTTTAAATTAACTGCATTTCTGCAAGTATGCAGCACTGAAGGCATCCCCCCCTTGTGTTTATTGTTATCAATCTATAATAAAAGCTAAAACTACGCCATAATCTTTGATATATTTTAGGGTTATGTAGTTCTATTTGTTGATGTCCTTTCCCTAATGAAAGCCTTCAGCATCATGCATCTGTCTGACGCTCTGTCTCATTATCTAAGGGCTACAGGGGCCACATTTGACAGTAGAGGTTGTGTCCTCACAGTGAAAAGCTCAACAACCACTTCAATGTACTGTCCTGTCTTACCTTCTTCTGTATCACTGCACCACTTTCTTCAGTGCCCTCTTTTCTTCCCTCTGTCTCTGCCAATCCCTCCTCCTTCACATCTTTCTTTTTCTCTGCCTTTCTCTTCCTGTCGTCCCCTTCGCCTTGTAGCCACAGAGGTCTAGTTGGAGTTATTAATAGCTGACACAGCCTCGGTTCATCATCGCAGCTCCAATGGCGATGTGTGTGTGTGGATGGGTTTCTATGCGCCTACTAATGTTTCCTGACAAACTGCAGAGGGTATGAAATACAACACGGCCATGGAAAAAAAAAAAAAAAGACTAAAAACGCTGATTCTGTGCCAAACAAACAACCCGGTGCTGTGTTCCAGGATTATTTCCCTGCTTTGGAAGCAGCACTTTGGTCCACTTGCCCTCTGAATGGATGTTTATTCCCAATAAAGTGGCACAGCAGGGGGCTACAGCTGGCCCATACACCCGCACCAGCTGGAGGGTAGTAACACAATTACCTTCATCCATACACCCACCATCCCTCCTCACTCCACACCAGCACAGAACTCCTGGTACTGGAAAATGGGTGGGGGTACTAAGCTTCTTCAGTGAAGAAATCTCCGCCCCAGGGTCCAGGGTCAGACTGACTGGCCTGGGGCGCTGGCGGTGGTTCAGCCTCGGGTTGAGTGGGGGCTGAAATAAGATGAGGCCTTCAGGAGAGCAGCTTTAGACGTGGGAGTCATGCCAGAGGATTAACTCTGCTGGTGGCTTAACCTGTCCATCCATCACCTTACACTCCCTCACTCCTGACATTTGTTTTTACTCTATCAGCACTTCTCATCTCAGTCTTTTGCTTCAAATTTTACAATCTTACTCATCTTTTTTAATTCTTTTTTTTTTTTTAATTTACACCAAAGCTTGACGTATCCTCTGGATGATATCACTCAGGCGACTAATTCATACTCATTAACTCCTAATCCATATTAATTTGTGTGAGACAGTTTACCAATATGGGACATGTGGGAGCTTATGAGCATATAAAAACCGCTTTACTTCGCAGTGATGTGGCCCTTTAAGTTCCAAATACTCTCTTTTTTCAAGAATAAATCCCTTCCACACCCAGTCCCCTAAATGCAGACCTTTACTAAGTGCCAATTCTGGGGGTCTCTGGCCCAGCCTGTGTACCCCCCTGTTGTTAACCAAGACCCCTCATATCAATATTCATTAGAGGGCCTAAAGAGACACCATCTGGTCTTGGGGGAGAGGGCAGGGGGGAGAGAGGGGCGGCACATGCCTTTGATTCAGCGCACACAACACACCATTCCACTGCATGAGCAAAATAACACAGCACGTTACAATAGAGGAAAGTAACATATGCTAACTTCATGCTAATGTGGGTTTCCCAAACTTTCACACTTTGACTATAAAAAAAATGTAGAAAAACTACAAATATTCAACTCTAGACTGCCAAATACTATAAATATATAAGTCCTGTACCTTTTCACAGGCTGTTCCGAAGTTGTTTCACAGCGTTTTCTGTGTAATGCTGAAGATAATATCATAAATCAGCTGAGCCAGACTGTTGGACTAGTTAGCAGGTCTGACAGCCTGTTGGAGGACAATCACAGTTCAAGCAGCCAACATAACAGGCTTGTTAAAATGTCAAAGGCCAAAATCCACACACCTCATTAGTAAGAGCCACATTCAAAATAACGACAATGATCTGACATGCCACTCTCTTTTTCTGATTTACACCTCATCTTGTGGATTCCAGACAAGCATTGCTGGAATCTGTTGTGTTACTAAATCCCCAAACAATAGATAAAAGACAAGGACAAAATCAAAGAGGGAGAAGAACATTTTAAAACACGGATACAATAAAATAAATAGTTTAATAAAATCAATTATGTCCATAAAACATTCTAATCAGAAGCCATGTTGAAAGTTATTAACACTTTCAGCTGCTCTCAGACCCACAGGCAGACTCTTCCAAGAGCTCAGAGCATAAACACTAAAAGCTGCCTCACCAAAAGTTTTTGTCCTGCACTTTGGAACAACTAAAAAAAATCTATTGTAACTGATTTATAAACTTTTTGGGGATGACCAGATAGGAGAGCATTACAATAGTCTAGCCTGCTGGATATAAAGACGTGCATTAGTCTCTTTAGTTATATTTTTCAGATGATAAAAAGCAGATTTGGTGGCATATCCCGCAAGTTTAGCTCTGAGTCAAAGACGACATCCAGGCACTACAATGCATCTAAAAAGAGCATCAATTGGCGCTGCGTCATCAGAAGACACAGCCTCATCTCACACACACACACACACACACACACACACACACACACACACACACACACACACACACACACAACTTCTTGCTCCACTAGAGAGTGCTGTATCAACTCTGACTCTGTCTGCACTGCAAGTATGAGACTGCAGAAACAGCAGGTCATCTGATGAGGACGTTTCTGTAGATACACAGGGCCGGTTTGTACTGAAAAAAAGCAGCTAAATGTAAAATATGACTCCCGGTGGACTGACCAAGCCCAAACTCTGACGCTAACACACACACACACACACACACACACACACACACACACACACACACTCTTATTGGAAAATCCTGTGACCACATGGTGTTGAGTATTAGCTCATCTCATGTCCTCAGGTCACCCTCTCACTTGCTGTACAGGGGAGAAAGTATGTAAACAGAGAAGCGGAGAGAGAGAGAGAATAAAAAGTGATAGCTGTTCTGACTTTGTCTTAACCTCAACATCAGTATCAGGTGAGCATACAGGCCACTGGGCCATGAGGAGCAACAGGGTTTCCACTTCATGCCCGGCTGGGCTTGAAAACAGCCACTCTGTGTGCGCATCAATGGGTGTGTGGTTGAGTGCATACATGCTGGGTTCATTAGAAAAAAAGTGGGGGGACATGGGGGAGGCAGGGACAGAGCTGTGACAGAGCTCTCAAAAATGAGAGGCACACCTGCAGACCCTGGATAGCTTCATACAACTTCACAGCTGTGGAATACATGAGGACAACAGGCGCTTGTTCAACACAGCGGTTTGGGACTCATCCTCTGTTAGTTTCTTGATGTTTCTGGGAGAAAACTCTGACAATGATCTGCTGGAATTCCATCACACGAGCACAATGTCTTCAACAAAATGTGTGAGGCAGTCCCCGTTCTATTATTATTTTTCTTGCTGTTAACAAATCCATCAACGAGACAAAAACCACCAATGTGTTAAGTGCTCTAGTTCAGTGCTTCCCAACTTTTTTGTCCGACGTGCCCCCCCAGCTTGAGTACCCCTCTATCATACCCCTTTGATAGAAGGAATGGCTTTATGTTATTGTTCAATAGTATTTTTTAGTAGTTTTGGCCAAGTTTGCATTTCTTCTGCTTCCAGTTGGAGTGACAGAAACTGGTTCTTTACTTTGAGCTTTTTGTTGTCTATTTTCCAACTGGTCTTTCTGCAGTCTTAATCCACTTACATGTGATTTAGTTGGTGGAAAACTGAGGCATATCTTATGCAGTCAGACTACCATAGTTGGTAAGTTATTGTGACCATAACTATAAAGATCAGCATCACACAGATTTGTAATCTTACTTGTGTGTTGATTTTTCTCCTAAACACAAATATGTCAATATATATTATCAAATCATAACTTCTTCTTCATGTGCCCCCTGGTATCTGCAGAAGTACCCCCTGGGGTACAAGTACCCCTGGTTGAGAATCACTGCTCTAGTGAGTATTTACAGCAGATTCTGCCTACACAGCCTATACATGTCAATGCATTGTTTTTTTGGTCTTTTCATGGGATTTGTTGGAAGAAAAATATAGAATATCACCAGCCTTATACTTTAAGGTGGGTTTACACTCTACTGCATCTTTAGTGATATCCATATATACAAGTGGTGCCTTTGTCCACTGACCACAATGACTGGCTGCAATGTCTTTCTCTCTCCCAGTGGCTCTTTCCATCCCTATAGACAGAGGTAATGAAACTGCCAGAGTACAGGAAGAGAGGGTTAAAATGTGACCAGCAATAAATATCCAATCGCTCCAACACACAAGCACATGCACGCACACACACACACACACACACACACACACACACACACACACACAGGTGTCAGCTCGTTGCTGCTCCCCTGATTTGTATTCTATGGTTGCTGTGGTGGAGTTATGAGCTCCACTACATTGAGTGGTGTAGTATTAACCAGGGGGAGAGCAAGGCAGGCTAACCTCCATCCTCCATGCACATATCTAGTGGAATATTTCATGTTTCATGTATGTTGTTATGATAATATCTGGCACGGCACCGTCTGTTCAGGTGGCCTGCAGAGAATGAAATATGAGCTGTGAGATTAGGCTCATTTGTTGCTGTATTTATGTGATGATAAAGAGATAATAGATCGTAGAGGGAGCATAAAAACAAAACATACAGAATGTAAAACTTGTACTACAGGACCCCGGAGATGATGGGAAGATGACAGCAGGAGAGGTGGAGACAGAAGGGCAGAGACGCGAGGAAGGCCCGAGGAAATAGGAGGAGGAGAGAAAGGTACAGGGCTGGGGTAGGACATAACTCACAGAGTACAGTAACTGTCACTACCCATGAACCATCTGCATTTCTGATTTCCTCTGGGTGGCTCACAGAGATAAAGAGGGAACAAGAAAGGGGGAGAGTGGGCTGAATAGATATGGTGAGGAGGACGAAAAGGAAAAAAGAGAAAGCGAGGGGAAACGAGTCACTGTAGAGTTGTGAGCAAAACCGTATCGTAAAGTTTTGTGAAATTAGCAAAGATTATCTTGTGGGGCACATATTGTGTGAATACTATGCTTCTCTACCATTAATTGGATTACATGAAAAAATAAAAAATGGGAGATCCCATAAGATTACCTCTTTGTCACTTAAATATGTAAGATAGCAGTTACAAGACAAAGAGCTTTGATATAGATTAGCTTTTACTGTTGGCAGCTTTAACTTTGGTTAAGATAAACATAATAATATTAATAATACAGGTTTAAAAGCAGTTGAATTGTTATTTACATCACTGCGTTCAGCATGAACTGAACTAAATCAGCGAGCATGGTTCCTTGATGGTTTATATTGTACTGTATGTCTTTCTAACCCAACCCTGGTGTCTCATGTCCTCAGCAGAGATCAGCTCTGTCTTTGCTCCAGTTCTTAATCCTGACCTGAAGTGCACCTGAGCTGAGGTGACTGATTGCACTTCAGGACCCTCTGAGGGAACACAAACACGGAGCTGAACTAAGCTGCTGCAGCACCCGCTGTGCTTAAAAATAGTAACTGTCACTCTTTTTGTAATTATCGCTCTCTCCCTCCTGTTCTTTCTCTCTCTCCCTGATAAGGGGATTGTGGGTATTTTTATTATTTATTTTTTTTTGCGTCTTGGAGGATGAGCTGTTTTTGCTCCTTGTCGTTCCAACTTTAAAAGCTTTTTCGTGAGCCAAACTGAGCGCTCTGTAAACACAGATACAGATATGGATGCCTCACAGCGGGGACACAGTTGACCCACTGTTCACCACATTCATCTACAGTCTTAAAACAAGATAATAAATCTATTTGTTGCCAATTGGCGTGGGAGTGAGCATACGAATCCTCTGGGTGACCCTGGAAAATTAGACGGTAATGGAGAGACGCAAAGCCCTCCAGACAAAACTACCCTGAGAGAAGACAGAGTACATGTTGCAAAAGAAATTCTTTTCCCAACTTATTTTGTATGTTTCCAATGCAGAGTCACAGAGACACATAACTTGACAAAAAGCCAACTGTATAGAAGCAAAAACCTAAGAGCTTACACTAGACAAAATGTTTTGTAAAGGTGGATTGTTTGAAGTGTCAAACAACATACTGCACAGAGACATAAAGTCAACAAGAAACACAGGCAACAGCTGGAAATAGGAGGAAAAAAAAGGCACAGGTGCTGCAGGTTATTTGAGGGCATGTCTCCCTAATGGGGAATGGTCTCATTTAGTATGATTGATGAGTTAATGAGAGACCTACAGCTTCCGCGCAGAAGACTCATCTCAGTACAGGACAGGACAGGACAGGCCCAACGCCCTCAAGTCTGACTCCTTTGTCGGACCTAAAATCCCTCTTCAGTAAAGTCTGAGGACTCGATGGGCTGGTTTGAACTGAAGCAAACTTTAAAAACACAGTATATAGTCTTATATTTAGGTTTTCCAATAAGTCACAGTATGGGCTAATATCAGTTAAAGGAATAGTTTGACATTTCGCTTTCTTGCTGAAAATTAGGTGAGAAGATTGATACCACTATGAAGCTAGAGCCAGCAGCTCGATTCGCTTAGCTTAGCTTAGCACTAAGACTGGAAACAGGGGGAATCAGCTAGTCTGGCTCTGCCCAAAGGTTACAAAATCCACCTACCAGCATCTCTAAAGCTCACAAATTAACACATTATAGTTTGTTTGTTCAATTCCTACAAAAATCAAAGCATAAAAACGAGGGGGGGTTATGTCCTCTCCTGCTTCCAGTCTTTATGCTAAGCTAAGCTAAGCTAACGAGGCGCCTGGCTGTAGCTTCATATTTAACGTACAGATATGAGAGTGGTATCAAACTTCTCATCTAACTCTCAGCAAGAAAACGAAAAGCGTATTTTCCAAAATGTCGAACGATGCCTTTAAAGCTGTTTCAGTTAAGTCAGGATTTATACTTGAAACAATCTGAAATGTTGTGGAGAATTTAATTACCTCGCCGATGGTGTAAAACTTAAGCTGTAACTCACTACAACTTTTCTTTATGCAAGTTCATCCATGTCACTCTTGCCCATCATTAAACGTACTTACTCGTGCTTACTGTACAAGTCAGTGGTTTCATGGATTTACTTATCTATCCTGATATCAAAGGATCTTTCTTTCTTGGACTGACACGAGAAACAAGTGTATCTCTCTACTGTGACAGACTGAGAAACCCGTGAGGCCTGGATTATCGCCATAAAACTTCCACTGAGATAAAGACGTCTATTTTACATGAAACATTTGTTTCCCATTTAGCAGCTGTTTAAACTCATCCACCTCGACCTTTTCCCTATTGCTATAATGACACAAAATCCAAATGTCACAGTCTGGTTTGTCTCATTAGCGAACCACAATGTATGTCTGCATTTGACTTTCCGTTTAACCAAAATGTCATGGAAGTCATAGAGATTGTAAAGATTTCCAGACGTGGACTGTTGTGGGATACAATCATCCCTTGTTCTGTACATGGACTCTCTGTCTCATGTGATTCAGCCTCAAGTTGCTGAAACACAGGGGAATGGATATAGAAGCTGTTTAACAATGGAAAATATAAAACTACGCATTCAGGATGGAGCGCTCCCTCTGTCACCATGGCAATGTTGATGCTTCTCATCAATATCGAGCGTGCTGATGAGAAGTCTGCTGACGTCCTAAGTGCTGAGCTGTGAGGTCCATATGAAGAGATGGACAACTCTAAGTTCATCTGACTGTGTGTCATCTGAATCACACTGAACACATTAGGCCTGAACAGATGCACCCTGTTCTCAGTACACCACACATGTAACGCACACAGAAGTGCACAGGCAGTGAAAGTCTGTTCATCAGCAATATAAGTGCTACAATGTGTGTGTGAGCGAGAGATATGCAGAGAATGAAGGTTGTGTGTGTGTGTGCGTGCGTGCACCTCCTGCCCGCAGAAAACAACATCTCATTCTGCCAATTGTGAGCCTTCATTTAAGTCCCAGAAACACACTCCTCCTCATCACTCTTCCTCACGGAAATCCCATTATGCACGGCCGATGAACTAAGCTTCCCTTTCGTAAACAACTCCACACCATTTTGACTCAATCAGTTTGAAAACACTTGTAAATCTGCGTGAAAAGACGACAGCATGTTTGAGTAAAAACCTGCTGCCAAATGCTGAAGTACAAAAAGTGGCCGAGTCCGCCGCTGGCTCGACGCCATGTGCTTGGCACAGATACTGAGCTCCGCAGTCAAACCTCGCCGCCGACATGAGTCCAAGGTCTCCCGACACCAGCGAGATGACATAACTTAAGTTGAGGTTAATTATAGCTGGTGTCATCAAAGTATTACATTGATTAACATGCATATATATACAGTATATATTTGTTTTTTACATTTATTGCACAAAAAGCAGTAATCTCAAAAAAAGAGCAGAGATGCTTTGTACCAGATTTAGCTGATAGGTACTTTCCATCTACTTCAGACAAAACACAAGTAGCTTTGGAGTCAGTGTCATCGCTCATATAAAAGAGATATGATGTTCAACAAGTATTTCAAAGTCTGTGGTTGTATATCACACTTTGAAAAACTTTGTTAGAGATATATAGTAAAAATGAGAAAGTAAAACGACAAGATTTGTGCACAAATGATATCAACAGTGAGGCTGCACAATGACAAAAGAGTACTGCTTCTGTGAACATCTGATTCAAAGCAGGAAACTGTGCATGAAACTTAGTGCTCGAAGTCCATGTGTGCAACACTGACGCCACACACACACACACACACACACACACACACACACACACACACACACACATTTAAAGGCACCCTGTGGAGTTTTCTTGTAAGCAAACAAAGGTTGTGGTTACATTCATTGTTTCTCACCAAAATGCACTGTGTGTATCCTTGAGGTCTGACAAATGCGTTGAATGCATTTCTTTCCTCACAAAACATCTGCAAAGCCGATTTTTTTGGAACATTTTAAATTCTGCATTGTTTACATCCACGTTTGCTAGCATGCAGTCTTTTTGTTCCCTGCCTATTGCCCGTACGCACCGTGCATAATGCGTCCCTGTGCAGATCGCTCACTGCTCCATAGCGCTACTAATGGTCCAAAACTCCACAGTGTACTTTAAGTTTAAGCTGTTTGCGAGATTTTTTGCGTGCATTTGTGGACATGTTACTGTTTATATAATTTGTACAAAATTTTATTTAGACATTCTGAAATGTTTTATTACAACTATAAATCTTTTCTACACATTCACAAACTTACACACTTACACATCTCTCATGCAGGAATTTTTCCTCAGGTTTATGAAGGGTAATATGCAGGTTTTAAATTTATTTCATTTCACAAGCTCAAAATCTTATTGGCCTTTATTTGAGCCCATAGTTCCTCTCTGACCACAGCTAATCCATTTTTACTGGTTCTCTTATTTCAAATGTCTGACGAGAGAAATATTTCCAGGATGTAGTGGGATGGGGATTTTACTCCAATTCATCAGTGTCAGTCTGTAAAAGCTGCACTGAACCGTGTCTCACTCTGCCTAAAGGAGCTTCTAATGCACCTAAGAGATTTCACTGTTGTAATATGGGATTTAGGGAAAAGTCTTAGTGCCCTATAATGGGCTAAAAGGCTGATCCTGAGGCATTTTCATAAAAGCTGATAAAAGTAACATTTTTGTGGTATAACTGAACAGCTAATAGTCAAAGTTTCCTGATTTTTGGTTAACTCAATCCAAAAATATTGGCTTCAGACAACATATGGAATTACTGCAGCTTAGCAGATTTATTTTTATCAGTGTCACTTTGAGACAGCCAGCAAAAGCCCTTTTGATTGATGGATAACTTCATTTCAGTGAGGTTTGATCTTAGGTTTGATATCGCTTTCTTCTCCATCAGCAGGGCAGGACATGCTTAGCTAAGACTGTCACGAGTTTCAAATTACAGATTGGGCACAGTGATGTTGGATAATGAAGCATAACGTAAGCAATAAAAGATGATTTTGTTCTCGTTTCAAAACGACAAACATCAAATCCAAGCCATGTCCAAAGAAATGACCATCTTTGAATGGCAAGGTCACACACAGGTCTCTCTCTCTCTCTCTCTCTCTCTCTCTCTCTGTGTGTGTGTGTGTGTGTGTGTGTGTGTGTGTTGGTGTGCTGTTTAATGGTATGGTCTGGCGCTTTAATTCAATTTAGGTGGCGATGCAGGAAGCCACTGGACTGAGCCCCATTACAGAGCAATCCAAACACTGGGTCCTTTTATACTGGAGAGAGAGAGAGGTCACTCTGACACACTGAAGCTATAGGGGATTGGAGCGGCAACAAGTCTGATACACGCTCATAACAAGTGTTATGTTACTCAAACACAAAGTCCAATGACACAACTTCAACAAAAAAAATGTAGTCATTGATTTGCCTGTCACCTCACCTACATAGAATATTAAAAGTATTCCCCTTTCTTAAACTTAAAGCTGCATTAATTGATATTTTTGACCACTTGGGGGCAGCACAACAAGCTGTAAACACACCACTGACATATAATCACCGGACATATAAAGTTGTTGTTGATGTTAGCAAACAGTTGCCTATTTACACATCCAGCAGACACAGAGCAACATTAGCATTCATTTGATGTCATGTTCCTGCCCACCTGATGACATTCACTCTCCTTTAGCTCTGTTTTTGGTCTCCACCAGTCTTTACATCTGTTACTACGAGCGACCCCCTTTCACATTACACAAGTCATTTGATTCATTGTTTATGTAAAAATTGTTGACTAGTGCAGCTTTCATTAATGAATGTAATAAGTTGTTTAATGAATTACTGCCTCCAGGTAGTAATCATAGTGTTTTTAAATGAACTCCTAACTGCTCCTAACCATGGCTGAAATAACAGGATTTCTTTCCAAGTGGCAGCTTAAGTTAAATTTGGGTCAAGTCATCACATAGCAAACTTATAAATACTCCACATACACTTTCGTTTTGCATGCATGAGACTTGCTAACGGGTTGAGAATTATCCTGACTTTAAAGTGCTCTGGAGATGCCCATCCACTGGCAAAAAAAAAAAATTCCCATGCTACATTTAGGACCAGAGTATGCAGACTAACCACAATTGCATGCTGCCAAAAATGTCCTTTCATTTTGAGGAAGGCAACAAAAGTTGCGACCGCTAAAGGGCACGAGAGGACAGGATAGAGGAAGAAGGTAACGATGTCCCTTCATCTCCAAAGAACACTGTGGTGCAACAGGCCAGAACACGATGTTACGGGTGAAAAATTGATGATGACAATTAAAAGAGGCAGAGCTGAGACAGGCAGCGCTGCCACGAAGGTCTTGAGAGCCTAATGTCGCAGGAAGGAGGGGTGGAGTGATGAATGACAGGGCTTTTCACTGACTTTAAACAGACTGAGGGCTTTTTACTTAAGCAGTCTGAAGCACAGACAAATTAGAAAGTTGTAGATGGAGAAGAAAGGGAAACAGAGGAAAGGACAGAGGTTAAAGAATAACGGCATCATTCTTCCTATTGTTTCGTCTCTTATGGTAGGAAATACAGCTTCAAAAAAAGCAGAAAAGAAGAAGGTTATACATGTATACTGTCAAAATGTACCTGTGTGTGCAGGTATTGCTTGTCTGCATGAAAAGCAGTGAGATGCACAGAGAGAACCAGCAACAGAACATAAGAGATCAGGGCTGGAAGACGAGATGGGGCGAGGCGTAGGAGGGAGAGATAGCAGAGAAGAAAAGTCATCTCCTCTTCATCCAACTGTGTGTTGCCTAAGCTCTCTGCGGGGAGTCAGTGGCACGCCGTAAATGGGATCTTCAAAGGAGGACCAAGAAGAGAGCGTCTTAGCCTCGCTTACAGAAATCAAAAGGCTTAGGCGAGCCTTACCCAGCAGGATAATGGAATATGGAATATCACACCCGGCACAAGACAGCCGTAATGAAAATGGCGGGGAAATCTGCTGGCAGCCTTGTTCTCGAATTATACACAGCCCTATACAACGTGCTCCTCTCTTCTTCTCCATTATATTCTCTAGGCTAGAAGTCACCTTCTCTCCATTCTCCCTCCCTAATTCTGTCATCGGTTTTCACTTTACCTCTCAATCCTTCATTATCCCGAACGTCACAATTTTTCCATTTTTTTCACAGTCAAAGGTGAGCAGTCAGTGTAAATCTTACTGTGCATTCATGCAAATATCTGCCCTTTAGAATGCTGGGAGATAAATAACCAGCCAGCAATCCAAGGTCAAGAAGATAACAGCACAATGGAGAGGAAGCAGAGGGGAGTGGGAAGGAATGAGACGAAGATAAAAGGCGGAGGAGGTGTGCAAGTTCAACAGTATGTCCTGATGTTTCAGTTTGCAAGCCCGCAGTGACACGAGTTTATGACATGGATCATTCTGACATCTCATGTTAGTGCAGAGACACACTGAGCCAGTCTGTCGCCAGCTGAGGTTCCCCCTGCAGAGTGGACAGTTATGAGAAGGTAATATGAAACATCTGGAGACCCATCAGCTGCATCATCACATGAGTTTATAAAACCAAACTCAAAAGGGCCCAAGAATGAGAGGATGACAGCGCAAAGAGAGTCTGTGTGTGTGCGTGTGTGTTCAGTTTGTGTGTGTGTGCCCGGCTCCCTCTGCGCACTGCACTGACCACCTGTGGACGCAGTAAAGTGAGTTCATAGCGAGCTAATCTTACCCACTGCAGCCACTGTCCCAGTGCTCACATCACCAGATGAATAGGCATCTTTGTGACTTCGGAGCTCAGCTGGCATCATCTCAGCTCTGCACGCCATATTGTGTCTTTTAACTGTTTGTGTGCAGACAAACGCATGCAGTCACCGATGACTAATTCTCGAACTCATGAGCTGATAGCGTGACTGTGCCAGGTGAAGGAAAAGTTCAAATTAAAATGTTCTACAGCATCTGGTTTCATCTTTGTAGTCACCAATAAGAACATTTTCCCCCGTTTTGAGAGAAAGCTTTGCAAAAAACCCCAAAACAAAACAATGTAAGACAATTCGTATACAGTACTATATAATAGTAACTAGAGCTGAAACAATTAGTCGATTGACAGAAAATCATCATTTTTGTTAAACTTTCTCTTCTTCTGGATTCTCCCTTGTGATGATTTGCATTTCTACTATATGTGATAGTTAATTGAATATCTTTGGGTTTTGGACTGTTGGTTGGACAAAACGAGCAATTTGAAGACATCACTGTGGACTTTAGAAAAGTGTGATGTCCATTTTCTCATTTTCCGATATTTTATAGCCCAAATGATTAATTGAGAAAATAATGAATGGACAATGACAGCAATCGTTAGTTGCAACCCCTATAATAGTAACTCTTCTTCAGCGCTTCTCTGGGTGTCCCTTCATGATGGAGACACACTGCTCGACTACAGATCTTGGCGATTATGACTTGTTTTCAGGCTCACACCACGTCACCTCAATGGAAGTTGAGCTCACACTGTTTGAGGTTTAAGGACTAAAAGTTCTCAACAAGTGTTAACATTATAATGTTTTTTTTACATCCCAGATTTGGACACATTAATATCCCCTTGGAAAATGAGCTTGTCTGTGACTGAGCAAAAGCCAATGGGAAACGCGATACGAAGAAACAAATACACCCATGGATGACCTTGACCAAAAATACAGAAAAATCCAGGCATTCCACGTGTGACATCCAGTCGTTTCCCAGTCTGTTAAGTGTTGTGTCCCCCGACATCAACGACCTCTCAGGTGTTGTGAAGGACACAGGCAGGGTTCCTGGTCTGGAACATGGCCAAAACCACAGACATGACACGTATTTCAGGAGCACATAGTGAGGATCTCGTCGCTGAGTTTATCTCCTGCATGTTTCATTAGCCTGCTACACCTAGAAGCTGGAGACACCATGTACTGTGTGGCTGCTGCATTTACTGTTTTACTGGTATATAAATAAAGTCAACAACCTGAAGACAACTTTGAGGAGTATTGCATGTATACAGCTGCACATAAACACATGTGCAATGACACTTCTATGTAATACACTCTTTCCTTCTTTCTCCTGCTCAGTCTGGCTTCATTTGGGGTTCTCATGTAGCAGAAAGTAGCTACATTCGCCTCAAAAAACAGCAATCGAGCCTCATTTCAAGAAGCGCAGAGAAGCTGTGTGTTTGCGTGCTGGATGGGTGCCCATGCGTAAGGAAATCGGCAGGAATGTAGGAATGCATTCACACCCCAAGTTTCTGAATAAACTCCCCAAGAATGAGGCGGCGAATGCAGGAGAACACAAGCCGACAATCATACGCGCCCACATAGACATCGACCACCCTGAGAGAAAATGGAATCAAGATGTGTTTGTATACACACACGTTCATTATCTAGATTAGAACAAGCATAGTCCATCTTTTTTTGTACACACACACACACACACACACACACAAACGCCATCCTGATGTGTTGATAAGACAGGTTCCTTAACTGCCCACTCTTGTTTTACTGACAGCCCATGCATACTTCCATACCATTAACACACAGGGTTCAGCAGGGTCAGGTGTTATCATGGAAACCAGTGGCATCAGGGACCAATGTCGGCCATCTTGGTGACACACAAGATGGGCTGAAGGCTGAATTGAACTATCAAGGCAATTATAAGTTAACCTGTTTTGCAAAGTACAGGCTACAACATGAAATAGTTGCATTTCTCTCATCTGAAAGTCTAACTGCAGCAGAAAAAGACTCACAAGAAAAGGGCACGAGAGGACAACAAGAAAAATCTGTCAAGGATTGATTAGTCTTGGTCTGATTATTATTGCTGTTTGGTTCCAGCTAATGTTGGTCATATTTCATGCTATCTAATGACACAAGCAGATAAATGCATCTGGTAATATTCTAATGCACCAACTCCAGCTAATGGCCATATAACTGTGACAGCCGTCTAACGAAAGAGGCAGCACTATGGTCTATGGAAGGTTTGTGGTGAGCAAATTGCTCCAACAGCATCTGTTCATCAGAAGTCTTTACACCACTGTTTATCACAAAGGTCTTTAAAAATATCAGCTTGAAGCAAACATACAAACTTTACAACAGTGGACATATTTTAGCAAAATGTTACCACACTGACTTACCCTTTTGGATTTGGTACTGTTTGCCTAAAAGTACTTAGTAGACTGATGAAAGTCAAAATGAAACAGTGTGTAGGCTTCCATTTATCTGTCAGAAATGGTTTCTTATGAGTGTATACTGGTGACGCAGGTGACCGTCTTTGCCAAGGTTACGGAGAACGCGCCAAAACAACAGTAAAAATGAAAGAGGAAGAAACATTATCAGCATCTTTAAATGCTTGTTACTCAGCAACAGTACAGCCTAAAACATGATAAATCCAAACCGCATGGGTTCTAGCGTCCTTTATTAAAGCAACAACAAGCTGTAAACACAACACTGACATATTATTACTTTATAAACTTGATAGGTTTCGGTAATTCTAATATTCACTCAACTTTTAGCTTTGTTTTGGTCTGTACCAACTCCCGAGGAAAATACGTGGCTCTTTAGCTGCTAAATGCTCCACCATCTAGTCGTTAAATTTGTCTGCCGTAGCGTATAGTGGGTTTTTCAGAGCTTTTTTGGCTGAAAACAGCTGCCTGCTGCGACTGGAAACGAGGCTGATGAGAGCAGAGTGAACCAAAACAGTAAAGTTGCGGGTCTAAAGACCAAAACAATAAGCTGAAATTTGCTAAAATAGCTCTGTACAACTAAGGGGAGCTGCAGAGTCCAGTGATAACTCTCTATGGCTTTGTCACAATGAGCGACCCCTTTCACATTACACATAGTAATTGGATCCATTGTTAAACGATAACCTAAGAGGCAGAAGAGAGACGGGATGGAATTATGTAAGAAACACCGGTAGAATAAAAATAGTCCTGGGTGAGGACAGAAACCATGAAACAGAAAGCAACACCTGAGAAACAGAAAACGTCAACAGCAGCTCTGTGAAAGACAAATCTCAGTGGCAGTCAGAGCATTATCTAACAATCAGTCTGTGTCAGAGTGTGAGCTTGTGTTAAACCTGTTTGCCTGGTGTGTTTTTGTTGCTTCAGGATCTGTTAACAGAGACATTGATCAGCGTGGGACTGGCTAAGCTCTGTTTTCCACTGCAGGTATAGTGGTCTGGCAATAACAACTCACACAATCATAAAATAATACCCACTCACTCAGAGTCATGGGATCTCATACACCATGGCAGTGAGGTGCATGGAGGTTTGGGGAAAAACAGCAGCAAAAAAAAAGGCTTCTTCTGTCAGCAGGAGAAACAAGTCACTGGAACCAAAACCACTCTTGCCCACACAAAACCCTCTTCTGCATACTTGTGCAATAAGCAACTAGCCTTGAAGCTGACTAAAGTAGAGTCAGCATGGGAATATTGTCACTCTGCATCTAAAAAGCTTACTATAGGAACTAATTCACATGACCACACACCCACAGGCATACACAGCCAACTACACAAGTCAGCTCCAGATACGGATAAAAGGCTACTTTTCCAACAGTCAGTCTTTCAAGAACAAGACTGTCGATGACTGATATCTATGCATCCACTCCCGACATCCTGCATTCCTCTTACCTGTTTTCAGTTTGTCTTGACGTCCAAACAGCCAGGAGCCTTTAGACTTTTCCTGGTTGGGGCTCGGGGACGGGGGTGCAGAGAAGTTCTTCTCTGTCTGCACCTTCTTCTTCTTCTGGACGCTGTTCCCCATTTTGGGGGTAGTCCTGAAGCCCCTAAAGGGGGTCTATCATCCTGCCGTCCTGTAACATTACATCTGTATTCCTTCTCTTAAGACCTCACAGTCCCATGAAAACACACCCTGAGTCCAAGTCAGTGACCTGTAATCCCTGTGGTCAGACAATTCCTGCTGATTCAGTCCTGCTGACACACTCACACACAGTCTGGTATAGTGTATGTGTGCTAAAGACCCACTGACACCAATTCCTGTGAAACAAACACGCTCCAGCTCTAATGCTATCACACACCCAGCTCCAGCATCCAAAAACACAACACAAACACTCAAATCAGTCCTGTTCACCGAGTCCTGCACATCCAGCTGCTGAAGCAACGGCAGCATCCAACACTGACAAGCTCACTATCAAGTGTGTGTGTGTGTGTGTGATTGTGTGTGTGCAAGTGCCCCTCCCACTCTCTGCCTCTGTGTTCCCAAGCCGAGCATTCACGCAGCTGAGCGTTTTCAGTGTTGGAGAGGGGGTGAAAAACTCACACACACACACACACACACACACACACACTTATCTCCCATCATGTAGATCATCATGATTCACATGCCTTTCTCTCTTGGTTAATGGCACTCGTCAGTTGTGTGCCTGCCCTGATTTCCTCTTTTAGCGAGCAGTGATCAGTTGTCTTTATTGCAAGCCATTGTAAGCCCAGCTGACAGATCCTGTCAACACAACGTGGTGATGGAGAAAACACAGATTCCCCCCACCTACATACACACACACACACACACACACAGAGAGAGAGCAAGCTGCTGATGGGAACAGAGCAGTACATCAGTGGTGTTTATGTGTAGGAATGAGTACCAAAGAGAGGGAATAAACACTGAGGTAAAGGCAAGAGCAGAAACTAAAAACAGAGGAGGGATGCTCAATAATCAAGTGATGTTCACAGGTGCAGCTCTCCTGTCTGGCACCTTCTGAAATTCCTCACAACACACACATATGAACATACACATGCACTCTGCGACATGCATAAAAAGTAGAAAGAGCAGGATATATATGCCAGTCAACCGGTCAGACAGATCAAAGCTTGTTTTGAGATGAGAGCATTCCAGCCATGCTTAGAGGAAATACAGATGTTGAGCCAGATGGGTGAGTTACAGAAACGGGGATGACGGGGGGGGGTTCCAGGAAGCTTCTGTTTTACAGAGCACTGATACAGTAATGTGAGACCATATTCAGCAAACACAAGGATGCAGGATATAGACAATAAAGAGGGCAACACTGAGCAAAAGTGCCCACAACTCCCCCGACCTTTACTATAATTTGTCATCTTCCTCCTTCCTTATGTTCGGTTTCTCTCTGCCTCCTCCCATTTCCCTCCATCCCTAAACATAACCATATATGACAGTGCTGAAAGAGGTCCTGAATACCGTGATGGCTTGGCAGGGTCTGTCCCACAATGATGATGTCATGACCTTTGCTGTCACTAAATGCCTGTGACACCCCTCCCAGAGCTTGCGGATCGATAGCCGTCACCCAGAGTGAAGGCAGAGAGAGAGAGACATATGGAAGAAGAAATGACATATCGCGTGAAAATGATATTCCTTATAGGAACAAAAATGGAGGAAGGGGAAGGGAGTTGTGATGATGAAGAGCAAGAAATTGAAACCACACACTCCTCATCATGGTCCCCCTGATCACGTTTCTCCCCACCCCTCCACCCCCCTGCCCCTGTGATGTGTAGAGAGCTGCTGGAAGATAAAAAGCCTGCAATAAAAAGCAGATTTACTGGGTGGGGAGAGGTGCTGGACCGCCGGGCAAAGAATTTACAATCCCTCGTTCTTCTAGAGGAGGAGTCAATGTGGCGTCTTCAAGAGCAGGAGGACTTGCTACCAAATATGAATATGAAAGCTTACAGTAAATGTATATAAATGTATCTGCATGAGAGAAAGAGAAATGCAAGAGTATGATCTCACTCGAGCTTCCCATTGCAGAGTGTAAAATGATCTGCAATAAAACGCTCACAGAGAGATGCTGCCTCTTAATGCAGCCCCACCAGAACCACACCCAGTACATTTGTGCTGGTAGAGTACTCCAAGCTCGCTATCTCATCCGTCATAGATCTATGAGAGAGAGCACTTAGATAGTGTGTGTGTGCCTCTGTGTGTTTGCTGGGTGCTCTGTACCCTGCCGTCACCTGCGAGCTGCAACACAACGTGCCAAACATGCCCCAGATACATTTAAATATGAGTCTGATCAAAGCATGTGTCACTGTCAAGAGAGATTTTAGGATTTGACGGCTGCAGGGAACTCAAAGGAGAGCACAGCGAGTCAGTGTGTGTAGGTACGCATGCGTACATTAAAGGACATTTGTGTAGAGGAATGCCGTTGTCAGGGAATAGTTGTCAGGGAAAGTGGTTGTCAGGGTGACCACCACCAGGGGCCTCAAGACAGGATTAGGGAATCTACCTTTCTAAATGTGTCTGTGTGTACTCTTATTGTCGAGTGTGTACCCGAGACCAGGGGGGTCTGAGACCAGTGGCCTGAATTAGAATATTTGTTTAAAAAAGTTGCAAAATAAAATACTGGCAGTCATTATAGAGTGACCTACATCTGCTCTCCTTGGTACAATTCTTTACAGTTTAATTTCCACATCCAATGAATCTGCCAACATCAGCCCAGCACTCCCATCTTGTGGCAAGGCACTGCTATCACAATAAAAACCATAAGGGCATACAGTGACAGCACTCAAAACCATGCCCAGTCAATAACATCCAGCCGCAGAGCCGCAGACCAGTTTCCAGATCAGACCAGAACAGTTTCAGACATGGACCTGCAGTTCCAGTCTCTGCAGCGGTAGAGACATGTAGAGATGCCAACGTGCGCCATCTACAGGCAAGGGAAGTAATGAGTGGCGCAACAAACTTTCTTTGTTGTAGCTGCTGTTTACGTGAGTGTGTGTTTGAGGTATTAACTTGCAAAGTGTAAAGAGTTCTGTTAACTGCAGCATATTTTCTGCTGAATACTGGGAAAAGTACAAAGTTCACACTGCTCTAAACGGGTAAGTCAGAAGAGCGAGGGAGGTAGGGGATCCTATCCAAATATAATTTGGACCCAAATATATTAAGAAGTTAAGAAAATGAAGAAAATGATCCATGTATGTCGTCTAAGTCCTCTTGAATGTCTTAACTATAGGCAGTCACTTCAGGCAATCTGCGAATATACTTCGTTAGAAGTGCTTGTCGGATGGTGGAACAGCTTCAGGAATCCCCTCCGATATCGGATTTGGGCGGGTTGTGTCCAAAAATGTCTGTAACTTTGACAATCCAACAGTCACACCCACTTCCTGCAGTGATTGGCCAGTCGTGCGGAGGTAAGAAAGTTCCTGTTTCTGAAGAATAGTACCAACTATTTCTTCGTTGTCTGTAGGAGCTGACACTGACATGTACATCTGCAGGTCTAAATTGCTGCTGCTGTCACTTTCCTTTCCTGTTGGTGGCGTGGGATGGCATTTGTAGAACCTGACTAAAATTACTGAACAGTTCTTGTGGAGAATCTGCAGCCTGATAAATATAAATATGTGAGTTTGAGCTTGTGAGGCCACAAGAGGCCAGTCAGATGATAAAACCTAGGGTGGCATTGGAGCTTAAATCTGAAACAAACATATTAAGATAAAGTGACACTCGTCAGGGTTCCTGGATGTTTGGCCCAGACCGAGCCATCACAACATATATGGTCCCAAATGTCACTCTACTCAAGACTGACTGAATTCCTCAGTTGCTTTGTCATCGCCTGGTCTATTCCTCAGTGAGACGGAGAGAACATGCAGCTGGATCAGTGTTCTACAGGTGTATCTATTACAACAAGTTACGTAACAGGAGACACACACACACACACACACACACACACACACACACAGAGAGAGAGAGAGACACACACAGTCTTGAGGGTAAATCAGTTGTATATTCCTGTGTATACAGACTCCCACTCCCTCAGTCACCCACGCTGATGCCTTCCAGCTGCTGCCCCGCCACATCAAACACACTCCATGTCCTATTAAACAACCCATTAGCTCTTATTCCGTAAACAATACTTTGAAAGCTTTGGATGTTGATCAAGAGTCATTTTAGTAACCCCTTCCTATGTATATGTAAGTGTATCTATGTGTTATTTGCATGGGTTTTCACAAAGACTACATGTGCATGATTCTCTAAAGAAAAATGGTAAAAAAAATATATATATTAAAAAATACTTTAATATAATGCTCTATAAGCTACAGTAAAGATGACAAAACACATTATCATAAAGGATGATAAGGACAAACAAACACAGTACGTTTCCATATTAGAGGGATTTTTCAATGAGATCTACAATATATTTGCTCAGTGTATGTGTGTGTGTGTGTGTGTGTGTGTGTGTGTGTGTGGATGGGCTGTATCATCATGAGGGTGAAATTAAATCTGATTAACACAGATATATGAACAGCAGGGGGGTTGTGACCTCAATTCTTATTGTGTTTTCCTTTTTCTTTCTATGTTATCTCCATCCGCTGTTGATTCTCCCACTCGGCTGCAACACATCTCTGCTGTACGTCCTCACATTAAACGTGACCTGAAAGACGATTAATGCTTCGCTCTGACATCACAGTCGGGCCCTATTGTTGCCTCACAGTATTGCTGCCACGGCAACGTGCTCCTCACAATGGCGTTGCCGGGGAGACGTTTACCTCACCCGCGTGGCTTTAGGTCTGCGGTGATGGATGAGGGTCGGAGGTATCTGCTTACCCAGGTGAAATTACCTTGCTCATCAAAGCGTGTGTGTGTGTGTGTGTGTGTGTGTGTGTGAGCGGTGAATGATGTTTGCAGGGAACATTGTGTGGTTGCATTAAACTTTCACACTCCTCCCTCTCTGCCGCATGCCTGTCTTTGCCCCCGCTCGCTGCCTTCATCCTGTCAAACTGCATTAAAGTAGCCCTGAGTTGTGGCCTGTAATAGAGCTAAGGCTGTATACAATGTTCTCTATGTAATGAGATGTTTGCTCCTCAATTACTCTGCTAGGTCTGTAATCTGCATTATAGTTTGTGAATCTACACACCCTGACTGTGTTTTGTGATGTGGCAGCCGCACACACACACACACACACACACACACACACACACACACACACACAAACCCATGCAGATAGAGAAACTCAAGCATGGGATCCATTATGACCAAGCTTTGCATTTGTGACACAATAAAAAGTATTCTCATACAGACATGTACACACACACATGACATCACACATGTAAAAAACAATGACTACACACACACACACACACGGACGCACACATGGATTGTGCAAAATGACCTCACCGCTCAAACAGCCAGCAGCTGAAGATGGGCTGTGCTGGACAAAGCAGGTAGTTGCGGGGGCTATATACGCCCTCGTGTGTGTGTGTTTGGAGGTGATGTAATGAGTGCTGGCGCTGGGTTTGGCGCCGCCCTAAGCCCAGCAATATGCTGCTGACACACAAACACAGAGACACCCTGTGATACAGGGTAGCACTCGGTCACACACCCTCACACAGCACTGCAGACGTCCACACACACAACTTTAAACACACGCTGATTACACAATAATAAGCGGGGAAGGCCAACACACCCACAACAGTGCTGAATAGAGGGTATTAAACAATCTGAGAAGCAAATCAAAAACAGTAATATACAGTAATGAATAGGAAAATCGGAGAGAAAGAGAGATAGGTGTGTGTGTGTTTGTGTTTGTGTGTGTGTGTGTGTGTGTGTGTGCTGAGAAGTCGCTCTAATTAAAAAAGTATTGAGAGAGTGTTCCCTAAGAGTCCTCTCAAGGCTGAATGGGCCTTTGTGATTCGTTTGTAATCTCCCCTCTCCATCGCATAACTCTAGGCCCAATCTGGCATCCAGGCTGCCACGCACGGACACGCGCACGCACACGCACACGCTAACGGAGACCTTGACACACACACACACACAGAAACCGCCCTGATGCACGGCTCCCAGGAATTCAGCACATCAAAGAGTGTTATTTTTTTTATAGGAGAGGAATCTCTGTAAAATATAGCCGGCAGTCAGCGCTGGACTGCAGAGCTCTGGATCACGGATGAGCAGATCTGAGGCAGTGGTGCAGGGATGACACAGCCAATGTAAACCCACCAACAAAGACATTATTATAGTGAGAGCTACATGTCATTGCTACAGAAACAAGAAGGTGCAGTGGCTCACTAGATGAGGATAGAGTGTGGCTGGTTTGAAACATCATGTCAAATGTCTGTACAGTTCAACAAATACGCCTCTCATCAACCTAGACTATCTAAAAAATGATTGCTGTGTTCCTCGTTAATGCTCACTATTTCCTATGATAAACACTTAATAAGGTACTCTCTAGAGAGTAGAAACTGATGAGGATTCACTGTAAATTCACAGTACTATGTAGCAATCAGGGAGAGATTTCAGATGTGGCTTATGTCAATTGATTGAGTTGATTCCACTTGTTTCCAGTGCAGTCACTGGTTCAGAAACGTCTGTTGAAACAATAAACAGTAGCTGAAATTAGTTGGATAATAACACTAGTGTCAAGATAGGACGGATAGGGTGGGTCACTGCTTAAACAGCTTATGTCAAATAAAAACTTGTAATAATGAACCATCCTTTTGCTTTGGAAATGTGGAAAATGTAAAAATAACAACACTAATAACATGTATGGATTAAAAGTATTGTAAATGTATGTTGGTCTGTAAACCAAAGCAGTATAGTCATATAGAGCAATCAGTTAGACAAGAGGACTGTGAGCATGTGTGTGAGTAATGACTGTGTGTGCTATGCTTTGTCTCGTCAGGTTGGTAAAGTCACCCAGCGGGTTCAGGGAAGAATGAACCGCAGCGAGGAAAATAATGATAATACTTATTTGCTGGTGGGAGAACAAGCTTCCCTCACTTCACTTTCTCTGTAGGAGGCAAAGTGCCAAAGAAAACAAGACGATCCAACACCTAACGATTTGTTCACACACACACACACACACACACAGGTGAGACAGAAAGCACCAGCTGCTCATGTGAAATAAGGAACAAATCATTTGATCAAACGGCATGATTGTTTCTTTTGTTAGAATAAGAGGGGACTCCCCGGGCTACAGACCACCTGTGCATGTTGACAGCAGGTTTGACAAGATCCAGTCAACAGGTCAGGGCTGAAAAATTGTGAGAATTAAAACAAAACAGGAGAGGGCGTCATGTCTACCTTCCACTTTCTGCTTTTCTAAAAAAAAACAACAGCTTTCTTTTAAAAGCTAAAACTTTCAACCAATAGTAAACACGTCTGCAGTTACATTAAGACCCACCTCTGGTCACTCACAATCAGTCAACAGACAAACTAAAACAACACCCTTGCCGGCTATTGAACACAAAATAAAACTACAGTTATTTAAAAAAAAAAACAATTATCTTGCAATAAACACAATCTAAAATGCTGTAAAACAATCAGGGAAAAGCCTCAGTCACATGAACTCTAGGTCACTTTTGAATCTGTGTTCGTGATTATCTGTGATCTGTTTCTTGGACATGCTTGACAGTGGTCCTCTTCAGTCTTAAAATCAGTAAATCACTGAGACAAAATGGCAAAAACTATGGTTCCCACACATTCTTACCATCAGCCTTTGACCACATCCTCTGCTGGGGGAATTATTAGCCCTACTACTAGTTAATCTTTGGTTTCAATTGGAGTCACTGTCTGTTACCCATCCAGCATTCATAGTTCTCCCTAGACCTTGCAAAACCACAATGTAAGGCATAATAAGGGATCATGGAAGTCCTTTTTAAGCGGAACGAGCACAAAACCCACAAAAGACCAAAAAAAGGTCTGAAAGACTGTGAATCTGGATTTCCAAGAGTTGTTGGATAGTTACTACAGTAACACACACACACACACACACTGACAGAAGAGAAAGGGATGGCTTTAGAGGTGGAACAAAAACAGGAAATGGGGACTGTGGGTAATCTCTGTGCTGCCGACCAAGCAAACGCATCAGTAAACAGAAAGGGGGATTAGACCCCTGTGTCAGACTACGTGTGTGTGTGTGTGTGTGTGTGTCACTTTTGCCAAGTTATAAATGTACAGACTGATGTTCTGACGATAACAAAGTCCCTATTACCTTTCCATCTTAATCCAAAAGTCAACACATTTCTCAGGAACATCATGACCATGCAGTCTGTGATCACGACAGACAAAACAAGACAGAATTATACAGTAGAGATGCCAAACAAGCAAAACATGGCTTCAAAGCTCTGATCCTTGACTAAAATGAACCTTGACAACAGAACAGAACTTGTATCTTCTAACTTCTATCTCATTGTCATCAGATTTTCTCTAGATGATCCTTTTTTAATCTACTTGAGAGTAACTGTGTTGTCAGAGAAACAATAACCAAATGAACACATACATTTCCTGGTTTGAAAATAGCTTAATGAAATTATATTCCAAAGTTTCTATTACAGCTTAATTGGTTTTTCTACCAAACCTGCATTAATTGATTTTTTTTTTGGCCACTTGGGGACAGCGCAACAAGCTGTAAACACAGCACGGACATACATGCACTATATAATCTTATAAAGCAAATGTATTAG